>JAMKQA010020558.1:0-13121 GCA_024699735.1 Posidonia australis | reverse complement strand
CATAATAAGATCAAAGATCTAATAATCTCGAGTGATTTTTCATCCTTGCCTTGCTATATGCCAAATGTAATCTAAAATACATGAAAATAGTTGAAAACAGAGTTGTGCTTTCCTAATACATCAAGGGAGGAAACCAAGAAAAACCTAAGAAGCAAATCGAGTCGGAAAAAGCATGCTAAAGCCATATAAAAATCTGCTGTGTACTAATGAAAATAGGCCAGTGTGCCTGTTTGGTGCGCCAGACTGGTGCACCAGTCTGGTGCGCCACCTATGTGCTCCTAGGTGGGCCAGAAAAATGTGCTGAGGGAAAACAAAAAATTATGCAAAGCCAAATCACCAGAGAATGCATTCTGGAAAAGTATGCAGTGTAAAATCCTTTGTAAACTTGGAAAAAACTTGTATATAAACCCTTTTTGTTCTTCTATATAAACTCGCATTCTGCGAGAAACACCGCCGTATCTTCTGAAAAAAACGGCAGCAGACCTTTGCTTTTGGCTTTTTTGCTCACTTTCTGATCTTTTTGGGCACGGGCTGTGTTATATTCTGCATTACTATGGTATGAGCTACTGTATACGTGCATTTTCTGTTGTTTCTTGTGCTCTGTTGTAGATTTTTGTTGCATTCTATTATCTCACTTTCATGGCAAAAGACTTCAGAACATGTTTCTTGATTTTGCAAATGCTTTTTGTATTATATTCTGCTAGATTGCTTTGCTTGTCCCACGTTTATGTCAAGTTCTGTCTTTTTTACTGCCATATCTGGCCCAAATCTGTGTCTGCAGAGCTATCCCACCATGGTAACCCCAAAACACTACTTAGATGCCCTACGTGGCTGGATTGATGCCTTGATAGATGTTGACCGCGAACAATTACGGGTCTGGGGCATTTCTTCCTCCCTTCTGAGTATAGCCAAGGTGGAGGTTAACTGGCATTTGATGTGCGCCGTGGCTCGGTTTTGGAAACCAGATTTGCATGTTTTCCGCTTTGGGCAGGTAGAGATGCCCTTGACTTTGGAGGAGGTCCTACGGATCTGTGGTTTGTCGCCATTCACGCCCCCTCCAGTTTTTACCTGCCATGAAAGTTATGTTCATGTTGTGAGCCGACTCATGGGCGTGGCCAGAGATGTCTGTGAGGAGAGACTTATCTGTAGAGACGGATCGACAACCATGGTGCGCCTGGACTATTTTGATGCGATCATAGGTGCCCGCTCTTCCAGGGGTATCCTGTGGCTTTATTGCTTTGTGCTGCGCTTCCTTGGGGAGCTGATCTTTAGTCACGACCGGATGATTGTGGCTATCGAGGGGGAAGAAATAGCCTGGGCGATAGTTGTTCACCAGATTGATTTGGCCCCTATCCTTCTTGCTGAAACCTACGTTGGTTTGGATCGAGCATTTAAGCACTCCCGCCATTTCCATGGGTGTGGTGCCTTGGTGTAGGTAAGCAAATCGTTAACTTTTAATTATTCTGTTGTGCTATTATTAACCATGATTCCATTTTTGCCAGGTTTGGTTCACTGCCCACATGGGAATGAAGATTCTGCACCCTCGGCCTTCTGCTTTTGAAGCCTATAGCCGTACTCACCATTCAAGGACGCTCCCAGGAGTCCCAGAGTTATGCAGCAGACTGCAGAATCTTGCAGAGGATACAGTAACATGGTGCATTATATCCTCAGCGTCCAGAACCTTTACAGCTTTCTTCAATGCCAGGGATATGCGACTTGTGGTTCTTCTGGGATTTTCGGGAGGCGTGGAGTATCATCCTGTCCGGGTCCTCCGTCAGTTCGGTTTCTGCCAGAATTCTATTGAGCAAAGCCGCTGTCCTGAACGGTACAAGAGATATATAGTCGACTCAAACGCAACAACTTTAGAACTGGCCCGCAAGACACAGGCTGGCGTCAAGTCTTTTGATCTTGCCATCACTGAGGGTTCCAGTTGCACGGTGGAATATGATGCCGAGATACGAGAGTCATGGCCTTTGAGCGAGCTCCCTCCTAGTGGTACTAGTTTCACAGGGGCTAGCAGTGCGAAAAGGCCCAGAATTGATTAGCAATATTTGTATCCATGATAGACCATAATAAAAATTGTTGGCACTGATGTCATTTTGCATTGCTTACTGCTATTAAGATCAATTAATCGGCATGCCCCTGGTTTCAAATCCTTCTACTTTAAAGAAGTGACTAGCATGCCTCTAGCCAATTGCTTGCTTGCCCCTACTACGACCAATAAGGCAGCTGACGTGCCCCTGGTCGGAAATGCGAACAAAATACCTTGCAAAATAAATGCAAATATGCTTGACTAAAACCCAATGCTTATTTGCCCATACTACGACCTATAAGGCAGCTGACATGCCTTTGGCCGGAAATGCGAACAAAATGCCTTGCAAAATAAATGCAAATATGCTTGACTAAAACCGAATGCTACGCAAAAAAGTGCCAATGCAGAGAGCGTTAATATATTGGTGCCCTCAGCGCCAAGGAAGCTTGTTTTGCCTGCTAAAAGTGGTGACATTGTCCTCAACTCACGTGGCACTATCCTAGGTGTAACCATGCCGGCGAGGATCGCAAGATAATGCGAAAATCGGCAAAGCTACAGCAGAAAAATAAATAAAAAATGCAAATGCTGGAGTCGCCACCTATGTGTGCCAGGTAGGTGTGCCAGGTAAGTGTGCTAGCTATGTGTGCTAGGTTGGTGTGCTAGCTAAGTGCTCTCCCCTACTGGTCTGATTTTCTAACTGGGCTGCAAGCTTGCTACGGGTTTAAGGTTGGTTCAAGGGTCATACCCAAGGCAACATATGGGAAAACTCATCTTTGGGTCACCTCAAAATCGGGGTGTCTACACTAGGCACTTAGGTCTATTTGTGGCACTCCTCCAGATATTATAGGCTTCATGCCAAATTCTTGGGGTCCTATATCTACTTTTTTAAGGATTCATTTTCTTTTCTCCCTCATAGGCATGCTAACCGACCCTACTCCTGCTTGGAGGTGAAATACACCTAGAATGAAGGGGTGGCTGCTATTTCCCTTCTGCTGAAGGGGTGGCTAGTCCCTTTGATCATGTGGGCTTAGAAGGTGCATGCTCTGACTCCTCTCCAAGTTATATGGTAGGGATAGGGTTGTCCCGTATGCCTCACTCAGTGGAGCTAGCTTCTGTCTACTACTTCTCTCTCCTTATTTCTTTTGTGCTCCAAGGTCTTGTGTTTTTCTTTATTGCTCACACTCTCTCTAGACCTAACATTTTTACTCCCTCTGGAGATACAAGTCCCGTGGAAATTTGCTCACTTAGCCCATTTCTCTGAAATCTCTCCCTCACACCAGAAGTTTCTAAGGTAGTAGCACATAAGGAGGACTTGACACATCTTATGCAAGCAGGCTTCCGACTTTTCCTCATTGGGCTGTGATGATGTTATGCAAAGAGAAAAAAGTGCAGGAGATTATGTTACGCTAGGATGCATTAAGCATAAGAATAGAGATGCATGAAAATGCATGGCTCACAGTGCATGGCTCAGGATTGACCAAAAGTCACCGATAGTACTTCTTTAAATAAGAAGCATTGATAGGCTGGACTGCTACTTATGGTCCATGTCCTCAAGAAGGACTGCACCCCTTGACAGGGCCTCTCTAACCACAAAAGGTCCGCGCCAGTTGGGCCTAAATTTTTCCCGTGTATCTGGCAAATGAATGGCACGTAGAACCAAGTCTCCTAGTTCAAAGCCTCTAGGACGAGCTTTCTTTTGATATGCCCGGGCCACTCTGTTATGGTAGCATTGGGCATGATGCAGAGCTTGCAATCTATGCTTATCAATTAGATCCAGCTGAACAATGCGGTCCTGTATCCATTCAGCCTCTTCTAATTCTACCTCTTTCAAGATTCTTAGTGATGGAATCTCGACTTCAAAGGGAAGGACAGCCTCCATGCCATACACCAAAGAGTAAGGTGTTGCTCCTGTTGAGGTCCGGATGGAGGTCCTGTAAGCCCATAATGCATAAGGCAGCTTCTCATGCTAATCTTTATGAGTTTCGGCTATCTTCTTCAAGATTTTTACCAGATTTTTATTAGCCGATTCTACTGCCCCATTCATCTGAGGTCGATAGGGGGAGGATCTGTGATGCCTGATCTTGCAACTCTGGAGGAAATCCTCAACCTTCTTTGCTATGAAATTAGTTCCGTTGTCTGAAATGATAGCAAATAGAACCCCATATCTGGTGACGATGTTATTCTTGATGAATTTTTCTGTAATAGCTGCTGTGACTGTCTTGTATGATGCCGCCTCGACCCATTTTGTGAAATAATCAATGGCTACCAAGATATAACGGTGCCCATTGGATGCAGCTAGATGAATGGCCCCGATAACATCAATTCCCCAGGTAGAGAATGGCCAGGGTGATGACATACTATGCAATTGCTGTAGGGGAACATGTATAAAATTTCCGTGTATCTGGCAGTTATGGCATCTTCTAACAAACTGGCAGCAGTCTGTTTCCATGGTGGACCAGAAATACCCCTGTAGCATAATTTTCTTGGCTAGAAGAACCCCATTCATATGTGGACCGTAGGTGCCTACGTGGACTTTCATCATTAGCATATCTACCTCCTTTTTGTCTACGCACCTGAGAAGCATCTGATTATAAGACCTCCTATATAGTTGCCCGGCCCCGAGCACATATTTGGATGCTAACCGTGTCAGGGTCTTCTTATCTGATGCAGAAATGCCGGGAGGGATAATGCCAGACTCCAGAAAAGCTTTAATATCATTATACCAAGGCAGTTCAGCTGATGATGGCGCCTCTTGGATATGCATACAATGTGCTGGCTGTTCAATACATGTGACTGAAATGTCTATAGCCTGCGCCTCTGGGAGTGATAACCATGATGCCAGAGTTGCTAGAGCGTCTGCATATGCATTCTTAGCCCGTTTCATGAAGGAAAATTTGACATCTTCAAATTCTTCAGTCAATTTCACTAAAAGTTCATGATATAATACGAGCTTATGGTCTTTTGTCCTCCAGTCACCATTGACCTGTGAAATAACTAGCATTGCGTCGCCAAACACGTGGAGTTCTTGGGCGCCTTGGTCCCTTGCTATTTGTAAACCTAGGATACAAGCTTCATATTCGGCTTCATTATTGGTACATTCAAATGTCAGCTTCCTTGCAAAGGGAATAAGCTGTCCTTATGGCGTGGCTAGAACTACACCGATGCCTCTTCCTTGCTTGTTGTCTGCACCGTCGAAATACAAACACCATTGCCGCTCATTTTGAGGTCCCTCTAGTTCCTCGTCACCCATTGCAAACAATATATCTTCATCTGGGAACTGGGTCTGCAAAGGCTGGTATTCTGGCAAAGGTAAGTCAGCCATGTGGTCTACCATTGCTTGTCCTTTCATGGACTTCTGTGTGACAAAGTTGATATCGTATTGGGATAACATCACCTGCCGTTTGACACATCTGCCCACCAAAGCTGGCTTCTAGAACAGATATTTGATTGGGTCATGTCGACATAACAAGAGAACCAGATACGCCATCATATAATGCCGGAGGCGTTGTGTGGCCCACACCAGGGATAGGCAGACTTTCTCTATCGGGCTGTATTTAACCTCGCAGTCATTGAACTTTTTGTTGAGGTAGTAAATAGCTTTCTCTTTGCGCCGAGATTCATCATGCCAGCCTAAAACTGCGCCCATAGAATGCTGTGTGGTAGAGAGATATAGTAGCAAAGGGCGCCTTGGCACGGGGGGAACTAAAACTGGGGGTTTCACCAGAAGCTGTTTTATTTTGTGGAAGGCCGCTTGACATTCATCATTCCAGCAAGTCTGGGCATTCTTCCTCAATAGCTTAAATATGGGGTCACATATAGGTGTAAGCTGTGCAATGAACCTACTGATATATTGTAGCCGGCCTAATAACCACGAATCTCTTTCTCAGTGGTAGGGGGAGGCATTTCAATAATTGCTTTGGCTTTATGGGGGTCTACTTCAATTCCCCTCTGACTGATGATGTAACCCAATAGTTTTCCAGAGGATACCCCGAATGCACACTTGTTGGGGTTCAGGAGGAGCTTATACTTTCGCAAGCGCTCAAACAACCTTCTTAAACAAGAGAGATGGTCCTTGGGCTCTTTAGATTTGGCAATCATATCGTCCACGTATACTTCAACCTCTTGATGCATGAGATCGTGGAACAAAGCTGTCATAGCCCTCTGATATGTTGCACCTGCTTTCTTTAATCCGAATGGCATCACCCTGTAATAGAAGACTCCCCATGGAGTAATAAAGGATGTCTTCTCCATATCTTCTTCAGCCATTCTGATTTGATTATATCCAGAAAACCCGTCCATAAAAGACAACATCTTATGCCTTGCAGTGTTGTCTACCAGAATATCAATGTGAGGGAGCGGGAAATCATCTTTGGGGCTTGCTTTGTTGAGATCTCGATAATCTATGCACATGCGAACCCACCCATCCTTCTTTGGCATTGGTACCACGTTGGCGAGTCATTCAGGATACAGCACAACCTTGAGAAAGTTGACCTTGTACTGTTTCATAATTTCCTCCTTGAGCTTTAAAAGCCATTGGGGTCGCCATCTGCGGAGCTTCTGTTTAACTGGCCTTGAATTTGGAATTAGTGGTAATGTATGGACTACCACTTCAATGTCTAGCCCCACCATGCCATCATAGCTCCATGCAAAAACATCTACATATTCCTTTAGGAAAGCCATAAACTCCGCCTTTGCTTGTGGTGATAACTTGGCACTGATGCGTGTTTCTTTTACTTCCTCTGCTGTGCCGATGTTGATAAGCTCCGTTTCCTCTTCGACATGAAGATTTGGGCCTTTTGGATCATCATCATAGAATGGAATTTGCGAGGCCTCCTCCTCATTATCTGCTCTACGGTCCTCATCCTCTTCTTCGTAGGCGATTAGTTCTGACAGGATCTCTCTTTCAAATGACAGGTCGGTTATGTCCACTGAGAAAACTTCCTCTGATTCTGCACCCTGATGGCGTTTAAGGACTGTCACAGTGACCTTTGTGTTCTTGTACTGGCATTGTGCTACTTCTTCCCTGCCTGGATGATTCGAGGAGCTAGAAGTCTCTGTCTCTGATGTTGATGCCTCCTTATTTTTGTTTTTGGATTTCGACTTTTTGATTTTTTGGGTATTTTCTCTTGTCTTGTTAGCTGTACAAAATTCGGCTTGCTGGTGGCTGCTCTGCTGTAAACTGGTGGGGCCGCCATCTGTCCCACTAGTGCTTGATTCAGGATTTTGATCCTCACCCTCAAGGTGAGGCTTATATTGCCAGTACCAACTAGACCCGCCTCCCGGCTGACAGGAGATTAACTCCAATGGTCTAGTATCCCTTTCATCTGTTTCCTACAGGACCATAATTGAAACCTGGTCCTGGGGTGGTACTGGTGCATCTTCTGGTGGTGCTGTAGCAACTGCTTTGCCCTTTCTTTTGCGATCCTGCTCTGCCAGATCCTCTGCAAGCACGTCTAGCTACTCTTGAAATAGAAGGTCCAGATCCCCAATGTCATCATCTGAGTCTGCTTCTTGGACCATAACCTGGGCTGCTGACTGCTCTGTCTGTCTATCGTTCTGCATGATATCTTGCCATAAACCCTGCTGTTCTAGCTAGCTGTTGTCTTGATATGAACCCTCTAGGCAGATCCAGGCTGGTGGTGCTGTCACTGCATAGGAACTGTGGTTCGGATCCATAATGCCTACGCTAACAAAGTTGGATAAATCTCGTGGAATAATCATCTTGGAAGACTTACCCTGGCGTTGTGATCTCTTCCTCTGGCTGCATCGCTCGTAATCCAAACCATCTCGCTCGACCCATTCTTCGGCTTCGATCGGCTCGACGATTCCTTCACTATAAAGCCCCAGAGGTGATCCCTTCTCGTATCCCCATTTGCGACACAGGTTGTCGATCATCAAACGGGGGTTGCCAGAAGTGGCCAAATGGCTGGCAAGCTTTGAGGGCGGAATAAAATTAACCGGTTCAAACCGATTAACCCGATAGAGGACATCAGTAGGTTTAGGCTCGAAGTGAACGGTCTGCGGGGTTAGAGCTGAGACAAACTCAACCTTCTCCATGTCTTCTGCCAGGACAACAACAACGTTGTCATCCCAACAAAACTTAATCATGCGATGGAGGGTTGAAGGAATGATTTGATGCTTGTGAAGCCAAGGGTGTCCAAGCAATTGATTGAAAGAAGGTTCGTTATCTACGACGTAGAATTCCACGTCTAAGCGAGTAGGGCTTATAGTCAGGGGAATGATTAAGACTCCAAGCACATCATGATGTGTATTATCAAAAGTTGTCATCCCTTTCACCGCTGGTGTAATGTCCTCAGACTTGAATTCGATTGCACTTGTTGTGTGCAAGGGGCAGACATTAAGGCCTGCTCCATTGTCCACCAGTGTGAGGGGGATGCGAGCTTTGATACTGCGTAGTGATGAACAAGGGAGAGTTGTGATTAGTGCCTGAAAGGGGCAACTCTAGGCTAGAGAAGGAGATAACCTAAGGTGCCGCTATCATTCCTACCATGTTTTCCAGGGTAGCAGGCTCTATGGTCTGGGATACACGGGCTGCCTGAAAGACCCTAAGGAAAGCTTTTCTGTGTTCAGCCGATGTATGGATTAGGTCCCAAATGGAAATATCGACTTTAACCCTCTTAAGCTGGGCAGTGATGTCAGCTGAAGGTTGGCTGCTAGTGGTAGGACTGGACGATGCTACTCTAGGCATAGGTGGCTGAGGAGAATGTGCCTGAAGTTGGGTAGGGGTTACTGCTATAGGTGTTGGTGGCCTAGATGGCTGGGCTTGTAACTGGTTAGGGACTTGGGTTGAGGGGCTAGGCCTAGCTGCTGGGGGTTTGAATACTCTACCCGATCGTGTCACCTCTACACACATTCCTGTGGCATAATTGTAAGGAACACGATGCGTGTCGTGGGTCAGAGTAACAACAACCGGGGGGCAGGCTGCTAACTGTACAAGTGAGGTTGAAGGATAAGGGTGAGTAGGGGTATTTACCTGGGGGTGCTGGTGGTACTGGTGAGGGTATTGGTGAACCTGGGGATATACTGGCTGACTTAAACTAGACTGGGGCCAGGCTGCTAAATAGATTGGAGTAGGTGTCTGGGGATATGCTACAGTTGGCACCTCAGGGTTCTTCGACTCAACAACAGGACAGATCATAAAAATAGATTCCTCGACATTATCGAGGAAGGAGCGATACAAATGGTGGGGAAAAGGGGACGACTTGTCATGAATCAAAGCAGTTGGGCAGATAGGGGAAGAAACAGACCCAGAAGGAACCGATGTGAAAGAAGCAGAAGAAACAAAATTAACTCCCGAGGAACCTGGCGCTCCCGCAGGTGGATGCTGTGGCAAGGGCTGACTAACTATGCTGGGGTGTGCTGGCTGTGGTTGCTGTGCTGGGTGTGCTACTGGGGGATGTGCTGGGGTGACTGCCGGGTATTAATTACGATGACCCTCTGGTCAATCAAATCCTGGGCGGCGTCCCTGAGTGTCAGACAATTGTCCGTCGAGTGGCCAACCATCCGATGGAAATTGCAGAACACATTTGCGTTGTACTAGGCTGGCAGTGGATTAGGCGGAGGGCGTACCTCCGGTAACCTCAGCAAGGATGCGACTTTGGGAAAAACCATGCTCAACGGCTCCACTAAAGGGGTATAGTGGCGCCGGTCACGGTGTTGTCGCTTCAGCTATGGATGTGCCAACGGTGGGCGCGTCCTAGCCAGTGGGTTTGGATATACTGGTGTGGTAGTGGGGGGTAATATGTGATGCATGCAGTGTTCTAGGTGTAGGCATGGGTGCATATACTATTTGGTGCTGCAGGGGCGGGCGGACATTTGTCGGAGCAGCATGGGATCGGATATAGGAGACTGTATTTTTGGAGGGATCCCGCCTCCTAGGTGGATTGGTGTTGTTGTTGTTGTTGTTGCTGCTGCTAGGGCCATTATGTGAGGCAGTGGCCTGCTTGGCAAATGCTGAGAGTGCTGGAAAACTGCCACTGCGTAGTGAACTCTCGACATGGGCGCCCGCCCGAAGTAGTGTAGAAAAAGTGGTGACAGGCTGGATGCTAAGCAGAGCTCCGATCGCTAGCTGTGCCCCCTGGATCACTATCTCAATAGACTCCTCGTTTGAGGGTCTATCATTGACTTGTGAAGCCAAAGAGCGCCAGCATCCAAGATACTCCCCAAATGACTCTTGGGGTCTCTGCTTGAGAGCAACTAAGTCCTCCCGCTTGGGGACTAAGTCGAGATTGAAAGAATATTGCTCCAGGAATGCCTGTGTAAGGTCATCCCAAGTCCTTATGGTGGCCATGTTGAGGGAAGTGAACCACTTCAACGCAGGCCTCGTAAGACTCTTCTGGAACAAGCGGATTAACAACCTTTCGTCAGCCTGGAGCTTAGCGAGGTCTCCGCAATAAGCTTTGAGGTGGGCAATTGGGCAGCCCCTACCATTATATTTTTCAAATTCCGGAATATGAAAATTCGGGGGGAGAGTCGCCTCTGGGAAATAACAGAGGTCCCAAATTTGGTAGGACTGGCGGTCCCCACCTTGCACTTGCCGGAGAGTGCGCTCCAGATCATTTACTCTCGCGAGGAGAGCATCTGGAGCTACTGCAGCTGTGGACTGTGCAGTAGAGGCGGGTGCAGCGTACACTGCATGGGTCGCCCCTAAGGGCTCCTTCGGATCCACCATTCCGCCATCTGGTGCTACGGCAGGATGGCCAGTGTACCCGTGCATGGGTGCGGTGTGCTGTGGGATAAAGGATGAGGCTTGTGTGGGATAAAAAGGGGAGGATAGTGCAGGAGGTGGTGCAGAATGTGGGAGCAAGAGTTGTTGGACTGGGATGGTCTCCGGTACAATGCTCACGAATGGTTGTGCTCCCGCCGGCCTAGAGGGCTGACCACCAGATAGGAGGGATGCATGCTGAGGTGGGTGTTGTGCTGGTGTAACAAAGGGTAATGTCGACACCCCTATTGCCAGAGAGACAAGGGATGGCGACGGCTGTGGTGGGAGTGCAGCAGGTGAAACTGTGGTCCTAAGGCCGGTTGCGCAGGCAACTTGGGAGTAGGGAAAGACAAAGCTGAGAAGGACTAGAGTGTCAGGGCCAATCCCTGCAGCTGCTGGGCGAGGGCCAACATCTGTTGCAGCTGTGCGGTCATGGGATCGTCGCTGGTGGCTCCAAGAGAAGGAGGCAAGAAAGGGGAGGAAGCAAGAGGTTGAGATCCCAGTTGTCCAAACTAGGGAGTGGCTACTACTGAAACAACCGCAGTGGGAGGAGGGCTAGTAAACACATAGCCCTCGGGAGAAACAGACTCAACTGCTGTGGCCCCGACAGCAGGAGAAGACCAGGCAGGTGGTCCCGAAGGCGGGGTTGCCATGGGGACACGGAAATGAGGTGGTGGAGGTTCTCCAGAGGCTAAGGCAAAAGTGGAGGCAATAGTGATGACAGGGACAGACACAAAGGAAGAGTGTCCCGAGACAGAGACCTCCTCCTGGGCAGCAGGGGAAAGGGACTCGCCAGCATGTTGGGCCATAGTGGATCGCGAACGAGTGAGGATTGGACTGCGGCTGGGAAGGATAGGACGGATCCTAGGACGAGCTATCGTCGGAAGTGACGAATAACTCGGGAGATGTGATCAAAAATGTGATCGCAAATAGAGTCAGTGAAAGGAAAAATCTTGAGCTCAGGCTAAGGAAACTCACAGATCAAAAATCCTATGCACATAAACAAACAAGTTAGCAAAGATGCAATAATTATGGTGGTATGAGATGCAAATGAATGCTTCTAGTATGCACACTCTCACCAAGTAGGGATGCCCTATTAAGCTGTCTACTCCGGGCTCACACACTAAGGGTGAATAGGTCTCCGACTCAAGTTTAGAAAAAGTAAGGTCCCCGTTCTAAATCCCAGCCAAAGCTTAGGCAGTGAAAGGGTGGAGCTTTCGGGGCCTCGACCTCTACCAAAGCAGTAAGTTGTACCCTCTACTACACTGACACGACCCCGGACAAGGGGAAACAAACTCGATTTCTCATCCCACGCCAAAGCCATAGGATGAGCCACCGAAAAATGTCCTTCGCAGACTGTATAGGTAATCCTAGGAGAGGAGAAGATGCATGCCCTATATGATGTATGCAATATATGCTTTGAGTTTTTTGCTTGCAAATTTATTAAACCATGAGGGAAGATTTGCAATTTGTCCCTAGTTTGCCTTATGATATATTGATTTTGGTTGTTATGTTTTCATTAACCAAAAGGGGAAGCAAGCATGTCTCTATTTCTCCTAGGCATGGCATACACAAGAAGGGAAATAAACATGCAATTTAGCCATGAATCATCAAACAGAAGCATGTGGACATTATGTGCAAAAATGGTGACATAGCAAATGTGTGTAAAAGGAAAGAACAACATAACACAGGGAATGCATGCAAAAAGACACCACTAAACAAAGCATGGCATTGAAAAAAGCAAGCAAGGAGAAAGCCGAAGCAAGGGAGAAACCAAAACAAAGCCGGGACCTGGTTATCCCCAGCGGAGTCGCCAGTTCCTGTAACCATGCCGGCGAGAATGGCGAAATATGCGAAAGTCGGCAAAGTCACGGCAAAAATATAAAATATATGCAAATGCAGGAGTCGCCACCTAATCTACTCAAATGGAAAACGAGGAAAACCATATAAAACATGAAAATCATGCAAAAACAATGGAAAAGGTCTTTGTAAATAAGAAATATGGGTAAGGATCCCTATTACGTACGAGGAAGGTGTTAGGCACCCTCGTATGCCCGAATAATCGGTCTTCTATTGGTTTCTCAATTGCTTATGAAATGTTGGCTTTGCAGTCTTTGCTGTACGCCCGAGGGCGATATGCCATGCCATGCTAATGTGTGTGGTGTCTAAAATATAGGTGCATGATGTGTAGGGGTGTGTCCAAATGCTCAGAAGTATCACTCGTATCGCGGGACTAGTATTGATGCAAGAATATTGCATAATAAGATCAAAGATCTAATAATCTCGAGTGATTTTTCATCCTTGCCTTGCTATATGCCAAATGTAATCTAAAATACATGAAAATAGTTGAAAACAGAGTTGTGC
>JAMKQA010020554.1:0-10418 GCA_024699735.1 Posidonia australis | reverse complement strand
GGTGCTGGACGGGTCTGGGGTTAGAGTCCCCAGGTGCTCGGGCACCAGGGCGTCTGTAGGGCGCACTACGTGCTTGTACCAGTGAGGGTACACTTTGAGGCTGCGGCCGGGGCGGTTGAACTCTAGCGCGGGGTGGTTCACCGCGGCACTGCAGTGTGGGTGTGGTGACATGGAATCCTCACCAGCTGCTTGTGGCCAGGTCGATCGCCTGTGGCCAGGGTGATATGACCAGTTTTGATATGGAAAAGTGTGATTTTATGCGGATTTGTGTTTGTGGACTACTTCCTAGCCCGGTTTGTGGAAATGTGTGCTAATGGCTTTTGAATGATGTTTTGGGCTAGGAAGCTAGATGAAATGAATTGTTTTCTCTAGTGTTGAGAATAAAGGTTTATGAAAGAACATGAGATTTTGAAAGAAAAGAAAAGAAAGTTTGAAATGCCATTGCTTTCTGAGTTTTCTATTTGCATATGAGGTTTTTTTTGGAAATGATGATTTCTGGCATAGTTTTTCGGTGGAATTTTTGGTGTGTTTTGGGGCCGTACTGGGTGGCATTCTTGTCACTCACGCGTGTTTTCTTGTCCCCTTTTTTCCAGGTGCTGTGGTGTAGGAGTAGTCTACTCTGGTGCATCTGTTCGAGCCACATTTGTCGCACACAGGTCTGGGTAGTTAGCTTTATTTATTTAATATTGGTACTTAGTTACTTTTCTTTTCTTTTGGGTAGTTCTTGTACTGTTGTGTAGCACTGGGGTATTACATTTTGACTTGTATTTCATAAGGTAAACCCAATTACACCTTGAAAAGTCATCTACCATGGTGAGAAAGTATTGATAACCTATGTGTGTAGGAAGTGGGAATCATCCCCACACATCACAATGTACAAGTTGAAAAGCCTTTGTAACCTTAATACAACTTAAATGACATAAAAGTATCATTTGTTTGGCTGAGGAACAAGTATTGCAATGAAAAGGAGAACACATTTGTTTGCTGGGAAGAAAATCTAAAATGGATAAAGGAGCAAGACCTAGTTAATTATGCCATATCTCTGATGTAACAGTAGAAAATAAAGAATGTTTTGATTTAGGTCTAGAAGTAGATGTGGACATTACCAAGAAGTACAAACCATCAACCTTTTACCTAGACCAATCACTATCCTCAAGACAAGGTCCTGTATGATACAAAAATCAGGAAAGAAGGTTATGGAACTGTAGACACTCCGATTTTGCAGTCACTTGACAGCAAGCTCTTTTGGAAAGATACTCTGGTTGCGACCATCAAACCTGAAGCCTAACTCCACCTAAACCTTAAACCCTAGCTCAACCTAAACCCACACAAGCCCACTCTGACCTAATCTAAGCAAAACCTATAATTAAAAATCAAAACCAAAACCAAATAAAACTCACTTAAATCATTAAAAGCCTGAATTAATTAAGTAAAAAGCTTTTAATCCAAACCTAAACCACATAAAATCCACTTAAATACTGAAAATTCCAATTAATCAAATAAAATCCACTTAAGCCACTTAAAATCCAAATCAATCAAATAAAAACCCCAATTAAAACCAAAATTAAATAAAATCCACATAAATCCACTAAAAATCCAATTTAATCATGTGAAAACCCTAATTAAAACCAAAATTAAATAAAATCCACTTAAATCCAAATTAATCAAGTAAAAACCCTAATTAAAACCAAAATTAATATAAAATTTACATAAATCCACTTAAAATACAAATTAATTAAGTAAAAACCCTAATTAAAATCAAAATCAAGTAAAATGCATTTAAACCATTTAAAATCCAAATTAATCAAGTGAAAACCCTAATTAAAACCCTAATCAAGTAAAGCCTAATAAAATCGATTAAAGAATAAAATCTGACTAAAAAGAAACCCTAATCCAAACAAAAATCAAGTAAAAAACCAATTAAACCAAAATTTAAACTGAATCCCTAATTAAGTCAAGTAAAAAACTAATTAAATCTAAATTAAAACTCAAACACAAAACTTTAATCCAATTAAATTACAAAAACCCTAAAATAATAAACCCTAAAAACCCTAATTTAAAATCAATTAATTAAATCACAAAAAACCCTAAAATAATAAACCCTAAAAAGTTAATTTAAAATCAATTAATTAAATCACAAAAACCCTAAAATAATTAAAATTTTAAAAACACTAAAATAATAAAACCCTAGAAACCTTAATTTAAAATCAGTTAATTAAAATACTAAAATAATTAAAATCCTAATTTAAAACCAATTAATTAAACCTTGAATCACAAAATGAAAAATTTAATTAAAATCACAAAACAAATAACCCTAAAATCCCATAAAACCTAAAAAACAAAAACTTTAAAACTCTGAAAATCAAAAGCCCAAAACCGAGGCCCACTTACAGGCCCAAAACCAAGCCCAATACTCCATTATATGCAACAATCACAAACTTAGGGCACGCCAAAAATAATTCTAGCCAACCCCTGTCCGTCGGCGAACCTGAGATTTCCGGCAAAACCTCCGGTAGGATCCCGCAATCTCCGGAGCAGATCCCTGATCTCCCACGATCTCCGGCCTTTCCTCCTCTAGCACGTGCTCAATCCAACGGCGTCCAACCCCTAAAAAGGAGAATCGACGTCATAGAGAGGCCTGACCAGAGTTTAAAAGGTTCGCCATCGACTGTTCCTCCTCCCCTTCTTCAAGCGTGCTTCAGTCCATAGAGAACCCATGAAACCCAGAGAGCCCTTTGCAACCCCCACCATCAGAGCCCTCCTCCAGTTCTTTTGCAGCCTCGAAGTTCCCATCCCTTTGCAACCCAGAGCAGCCGGTCTAGAGGAGCACCACCGTGGACCTGTCTCACCAGGAGGAACAACAACCCCTATCTAGGTAATCTCTACCCTTTTGGTTTTAAATCATGCTTATTTAGGCTCGTAGAATCCCCCCCCAGGCTTATCTGTCGAAGTTGGCTGCCCTGCACACCGTCTCACTCTACTCCGGTGGTGGGTTCACCACCACTGACGAGACAAGTAGCCTGCTACAGTGGGAAGAGGCCCTTGAGGCCTCTCCCATTTCTTCCTCCTCCTTCCCGAGCTCTATCGCTCAGGAAAGGCTTTTCTAGCCTCTTGTGGCCAGGAGAAACCCCATCGTCGCCCTACAACCTCCGGTCGTCGCCGTCGATCCCACTAATTGGGTGGAATGCTTCTCTAGCACCCAGTCCAGACCGTCACCACCGGAAGCTCTCTTACGACCCTCCAAAGATCCTTCATTCTCCGCTTGACTGCCTCCGCTGCTGCAACACCTTCCTCGACGTCGATAGTTTGTCCTGCCGGAGCCCGTGAGGGGGAAAGAACCCCAGGCCGTTCCAGCCTTACCTGCGACTCCCCAGAGCCTCGCCGTGCAGCCTCGGAGCTTCTACGATCCTCGCCGCGCTGAGCCACCACCTTTGGA
Source organism: Posidonia australis (assembly GCA_024699735.1). Classification (NCBI taxonomy): domain Eukaryota; kingdom Viridiplantae; phylum Streptophyta; class Magnoliopsida; order Alismatales; family Posidoniaceae; genus Posidonia; species Posidonia australis. Next base: position 6,982 of record JAMKQA010020554.1, on the reverse strand, counting down.
AGCGTCGTAGTGGAAGCGCCATCGCTGGAGAAGAACGCCGATAGGGGGATCAACGGCAATTACAGGCCATCAAGGACTAGATCGGCGCCGTTGGATCTTCCCCCATCTCCTCCTCTAGCTTCTCAACCCCTTAGGTCATTGATCAGCCACCGGGAGAGCTCAGATGAGCCTCCTATGCTGTCGCCGTCGGCGATTTTCGAATCGCCGGTGGTGACTGTTAGATTTTTAGGTTTTTTTTAAAAAGCCCTTTAGTTTTTTAAAACATTACATTTAGAACCTAGGATTTTATGTTTTAGCCCCTGTACTTTAAATTAAAATTGCATTTCTTTTATTTCATTGTAACTTTTGCATAATTTACCCTACTTTATTTTAATTCCATTTTAAGTCCTATAAATGTTTGTTTTTTCAGACTTAAGTCCTTGAGATCATGTTTTTCTTTGCAATTAATTCCTTAAGTTTTGCACTGAGCCTCCAGAGCTTTCAAAAAATAAACCTTCTTTGTAAAATTTGCATCTTGGACCTTGAAATACTTCATAATCACACTGACCATCATAAAAGTTGAATTTTTATCACATTTAAGCCGTAAAATTTTGCATGTAAGTCTCTGGATTCATAGCATACAGTCATTGAGTAAAGGAAATTTCCATCCAGACTCTTAGACTAATTTTAAATGCATCATTTAGGGTTTTACTTGTTTTCACACTCAATTTGACATTTTTCATTTCTTTCATTCATAATTTTGCACAAAAACATAGTTTTCATTTAAAAATCATCTTTGCATTGTAAATTGATCTTTAATTTCACATTGTAGTCACATTTGCACTTTAAGTGTGAATTTTGCACATTAGACTCTGAACTCTTAGGAAATTATCATGGTGCAATTCTGACACACTAGTGTCACATTTTCATTTAATCCATCATCTGCATACTAGGATAGAAGTCACTGAATACATTTTAATCAGCTTTCCCCTTGTTTGTGAAGTTTGCATTTTGATCCCTGTACTTGTCCTTTATCATGTTTACATCATTTTCTTGTTTTTGAAACCTTGTCCTTTTTGTGTTTTCTTGTAAATAACATTTTCCTGAAATTTTGCATACATTAGACCATGCATCATACACATGTACACAATTATCACATATGGCCATTGAAATGATCAAATTGCCTTTGTGCCACCAGTTCATGCACATGCATTAGTTTTTGCACTCAGTCATGCATAATCTTTGTCTATGTCATTCCTCAACATCTTTTACACATTTAGGTACTATTTCATGCATTTTGCATAGTTTTCATTACATTTGCATATCAGTTCATCCTTTTTGAGTAAGCCTGCATCCTATGTGTTTTTCCGTGGATTTTTCTCCAGCTATTTTCGAATCCCTTTGCTTGGTATTTGATTTGACTCTATTTATCCCATATTTTCGGATTTTTCGATTTGATTTGGATTTCATTGCCTGAGGGCATACACTAACTGACCTAAAGGCCCACATTGGCTCACTTGCAGATTATTTGCCATTTTTGATTTTTACGACATTTTTCATGATTCTGATGATTTGGGTTGACCCTACTTTTGATCCTTTTGATATCAATTTGGTTTCCTGGACCATTCTTTCCAAAAATACTGTCATTTTATGTGATTTGTTTCATATGTCGTTGTTTGCCTATTTTACGCGGATTTCTTTGCAATTTATCCATTCGGGTTTCTGTGATGTTTTCTACGATTCTAATGATGTGGGTCGATTGCATTTTTGATTCTCTTGATGTCGGTATGATTTCCTGGGCCATTTGCTTCAAAAGCTTTGTCATTTCATGTGATTTTCTTTGTCGCATTGTGTTTCGTGATTTCATCATTTTGTGTGGATTTCTTCGCAGTTTTCATGTACCATCTCGCACATCCATCTAGTCTTGTCTTGGCATTCATATTAGCATGATTGAAGCACAATCTAGGCTTAGCAAGCATTCATTCAGCCTTTAGCAAGCGAATTAGTCTAGAAAGACCGAGTTTCTCAGGTGTACGGGGTTGCCTAACACCTTCGTGCGTGCGTAATAGGAATCCTTACTCATCCTCTGGTTTGTAGACATTTGGCCTTTTCATTTGCATCACATGCATTCATCTTTTTGTGGTTTGTTTGTGATTTTCTGTGTCTTTCCCTTAAAAGACTCCATTATTTTTTTTCGTTTTTATCCTATCTTGCGCCTTTGCCATCCTGGTATGGTTGTGGCCTCCTCCCTCTGGCGTGACTCTGCATCGGATCTCTGGGCGGGCATGGTCACAGAACTGGAGACTCCGTTGGGGATTACCAGATTCTGACTTTCAGGTTAGTCTTTTCGCTTGCTTTCTAAGACTTTGGCTTCACATGTTTGCTTGTTTGCCTTGCCTGTGCTTGTTTATTTACTTAGCGTGCCTTTCACACTTTCTTCTACACATTTGTTCTGTCACTACACTCACATGCCATATATCTTGCCTTTTGGTTGATGGATGTTTTCTTTTCACAATCATGATGCCACGACACTTGCACATGCCGTGATCATGCCTTTTGCTTGTTGTTTGCTTGCTTATTTGCCTTACTTATGTGTTTTCTTCCCCTTTCGCATTTGACATGACTAGGAGAGTAGAGACATGTTTGTTTCCCCTTTTTGGTTAAAATAAAACACACAAACTCAGAGAAACAATTAATAAGGCAAAACTAGAGACCAATTCAAACTCTTTCCCCCTTGGTTAACAAAATGCAAGTAAAAAACACAAAAGTATATTACATGATTGATCGTATAGGGTATGCATCTTCTCCCCTGACTTCACCTACAGTTTGCGAAGGGCAATTCTAGTAGCCCTTTCTATAGCTTTGGCGTAGGGCGTGTTGCTAGTTTGTCCCCCTTGTCTAGGGTCGTGTCGGTGTTAGTAGAGGGTACAACTCTATGCTACTGCAGGAGATGAGGCCACCAACGCACCACCCATTCACTACCTGTGCTTTGGCCAGGATTTAGAGCGGGGACCTTTACTTTCTAGCTTGAGTTGGAGGCCCATTTACCCATGTGTGATCTCGGAGTAGATGACCTTTTAGGAAACACTTAGTTGGTGAGAGAAAGCATATTAGTTGCATCCATGTACATGAATGCCATTCACGTCACCATAATAACTGCATCTTGTTGTTGGTTTTAACAAGGCTAGTTTTCTTTTATCTAGGTAGAGTGTGAGTTCCTCAGCCACTCCTCGAGCGTTAGTGCCTTGACTCCCCTGTTTGCGACGCTTCATTGTTGATCATTTTTCTCGAGTTATTCGTCACTTTGACGATAGCTTGTCCTAGGATTCATCCCCTCATTTGCCACCGTAGTGTGGTTCTCACCGGTTCCTGATCAGCCATGGTCCAGCGCACTAGCGAGTCTCTTTTTGCCACTATTGCTCAAGAGGGCACTCCATTTTTGGTCCCTCCTACACTTATTGTGTCTTTAGCTGTTCACTCTGTCTCCTTCGTGCATCACGGAGGTTTTGTCCCCTACACCATAGGACATCCACTGACCTTGGCTAGTCTGGAGCCATGCACTGAGTCCATCTCAGTGACCCCTGCTCGGGTTCCAGATGTATCAATGACGGCCTCGCTCCCTCAGGGCTCTTTCTCGTTTAGCACTTAGCCCACTACGGTGATATCCCTTGCAAGTTCCTTCCGTCTAGGGCAACCTGTATTTGTCCCGTCTTTGACATTCGGACCTTTGACTGTGCCACCCCTCACTGTCCCTAAGGGATCTCCTACCGCACAGGTAGAATATCTGTTGGCCCTCGCCCAGAAGATCAAGGGTATGCCCTTTGCTATCCAGTCAGCTATGGACCCCACTATTCTTGAGGTTCCCTGGTAGCCTACTCCGGTGTTCCAGGCATCACCTTCTGCACCACCACCACAGCCCTCACCCTAGCTCCTCATTGCACCCACAGTAGGTGTGACACCGCTGCCTCAGGCACGCCACCTCACTGCACAACATTCTACTCTAGCATTTGGTGGCTAGCCCCTCGGGTTGGCTGGAGTACAACATCCACAGAGCCTGTAGCCTGGCATTGTACCGTTGTAGCAACTGTTACTCCCACACTCAGCACCCACTGCTACATAGCTTTCTGCCCATCCTCCTCCCACACATCATCTGGTTCACACACCTTCATTCCCACAATCACATCCAACACTTATGCACAGATATGCTGGCCATCATGCTGCAGCACCAGGTGGCATGATGGTGGACCTGGAGGAGAACTTAGGTGCGACCCATACAACATATGTGGCCATTCCCTCTGCTGCATCACCCTTGTCAGCAGCAGCTCTAGATACCCTCCACGCTAGAGTGGGTGACCTAGAGAGAGCACTTTGACAAGTGTGGGCAGGCGACCGCCAACCCTATGGATTCCGAGACCTTTGTTATTTTTCAAAGGCGACACTCCCACCGTATTTCCAAATTCTGGATTTTGAGAAATATGACGGTATGGGTTGCCCCATTTCACATCTTAGGGCATATTGCGGAGATCTCGCTCAGCTTCAGGTTGACGAGAAGCTACTGATCCACCTTTTCCAGAAGAGTCTCATCGGTCCAACCCTCAAGTTTTTCACGTCACTTGACATGGGCTTGATCAAGACTTGGAACGACCTTTCACAAGCGTTCATGGATCAATATGATTTTAATCTTGACTTGGTCCCAAAGAGGGAGGACCTTGTTGCCACACGGCAGAAACCCCACGAGCCGTTTGGTGAGTACGTCGGCCATTGGCGTGCCCTTGTATCACAAGTGAGAGATAGACCCTCTGACAAGGAGTCTATCGAAATCATTATTCGAGGCACGCAGCCAGATGTTGGGGCTCTGTTGAGCATTCAGGCAGGTGTGCGCCTAGAGAGCTCCCTTCATAGTGGCAGCTTTCCTACACTCGCCACCTTTGCCAAACAAGCGGCATCTCTGGATCACCATGTGAGCAGCAACACTTGTAACGACACTGGTACCAATTACCCTAAGAGGCAGGATCCTCTTAAGCCTACCGTCGTATATGTAGGGTCACCCACCATGCCGGTCAATGTGGTGAACCAACTAAGACTGAATCAATTAGTCTATGCACCTGCACCTAGGGCACCACACACACCACAGATCACTACCACCGCCTAGCCGTTGTATCCCGCGGCACTGGTCCGGTAAGGACCCTGCCCAAGGCAGAGAAGGCCTCAATGTGCTACACGATAATACACCCCACTTGTGGAGCCACTGAGTGCCATCCTCCCCAAGGTGGTGTCACTCTTGAAACTTCTATAGGTCCGTCCCCCGCCAAACCCTCTTCTGTTGTGGTACTACATGAACCTCCATTGTAATTTCCATCACTACGTGGGCCACTCGACGGATAATTGCATGGCTCTTCGGAACGCCACTCAAGACTTGATGGACCATAAGGTCATCGTTATTGACACTCATGAGGCACACACTGCACCAACCCCACCACCTCCATAGGCACAAGCACCAATAGCCTATCCCAACATTGTCAACCAGCCCATGCCAGCACATAACAACTCAGTAGGCACTAGGGCCTCAGGAATTCATTTCCTTTCTGCTTCTAGGTCTACGACATTCATAGTGGACTCCTCTGATCTGATCCATACTATCGATAAGCTATTCCCTACTCATCTTTATAGTTTGAGTCGTGCCGATTTCGAGCCAGTAGTCCACATGATACAGTTGACCGCTAGGGTGAAGCGTATTGCCGCACCGTCAACCGCGCACTCTCGGTCGCCCATTTGCCTACTCGCCCGATCCATGCCTACTCATCCTGTCCAGCATCCTGTCCAGCATCCTATCCAACATCCTCTCCAGCCAGACCACCTTTCAGTTAGCCCGATGTTAGCCCCACTGGAGCTGGCAACACGTACTCCTCTTGTCGTCCACCTGACAAGGGACACTCACCACGTACCCTATGATTATGCCGTAGAGATGCGTGCAGAAGTCACCAAATTAGGGAGGGTGTATAGGCCATCGGCCAAGCCTGATCGTTCAGCGTCTTTCCTTCATTAGCCAGCTGCTCAATCCTCCAGGATGGCCCCTTGTTCAGCCCCTACTACTTTGACCCGGCAAGAGCAGCCCTCTACCGACATCACATCTCAATTGAAGAAGGTTAAAGCTGACATCTCAATTTGGGATCTTATCCATACTTCTTCTGAACATCGAGAGGCCTTTCTTAGGGTCTTTCTGGCTGCTCACGTCTCCCCCACCATAGAACTTTTCGCTCTTGAGAATATGGTGGGCATGATTGCAAAGCCTCACATCATTTCTTTCTCTAGCGAGGAATTGTTTCCAACAGGAGTCAATCATAACCAGCCCCTGTTCATTATGGCGCAATATCAGAGCTTTTGAAGTCCCCTCACCTTGGTTGATAATGGCGTGGGCCTAAATGTCTGCCCTTTGCGCACAACAAAAAAAATCGGATTAAAAGCCCAGGATATCATACCACCTACGAAGGGAATGACGGCTTTTGATAACACGCATCACGACACATTAGGGATGCTGGTTATTCCTCTCACCATAGGGACTGTAGTCTTCGATGTCGAATTCTATATTGTGGATCTGGAGCCCTCTTTCAATCTCTTGCTTGGGCGCCCTTGGTTGCATAAGCATCAGGTGATCCCCTCGACCCTCCATCGTTTGGTTAAGTTTCGTTGGGGCAGCGACGTAGTTGTTGTCATGGCTGAATATCTTGACACGGAAAAGGTCGAGTGGGTTTCTGCTGTCTCGCTCCAGACTGTTCACTTCAACCCCAAGCCATCCGATGTCATGTTTCGGGTCAATCGATTCGAGCCAATCAACTACATTCTGGCTCTCGAGCGTGTGAGTTACCTAATTGTAGACACTCCGATTTTGAGGTGACTCATTGATAAGGCTCTAGTTGTTGCTTTGGATGTGACTGATCCTTGAGCCAACCTCAAACCCGTAGCAAGCCTGCAGCCCAATTAGAAACCGGACAAGTAAGGGAGA
>JAMKQA010020552.1:0-10068 GCA_024699735.1 Posidonia australis | reverse complement strand
ATTAATAATAGATTATTAAGCATATTATTACCAAATTGAATACAAATATATTTTATATATGTTTAAAATTATTGTATTATTAGTAATCAAGTATAATTTTTCCACAATATAAGAAATATTAGTAAAAAAATGGTAGACACGATAACACGAAAAGTCTGACACGATAAGTACACGACACGACCCAATTGACAGGTCTAGTGTTACCGAGATTCGTCCTTACCGATCGAACCTCGGATGGGACCATCTCGACTTCGGGCGGTAGCCTAGAAAAAGGAGATGGAAAAGGGAGGCCTTGAATTCGTCCATCAGGATCGGATTTCAAAGGCGGGAGGGGTGGTAATGAGATTCGTCTTGACAGATCGAACCGCGGTTGGGACCGTCTAGACTCCACGACGGTAGTCTTGAAAGATGAGATGGAAATGGGAGGCCTTGAATCCATCCATCAGGATCAGAATTCAAAGGCGAGAGGGGGTGGCACCAAGATTCGTCCTGACGGATCGAACCACGGATGGGACCCTCTAGACTTCTGGCCGTAGTGTATAAAAATGAGATGGAAAAGGGAGGCCTTGAATCTGTCCCTCTGGATCGGAACTCAAAGCTGAGAGGGGTGGCACCGAGATTCGTCCTGACAGATTGAACTGCGGATGGGACCATTTAGACTCCTGGCGGTATTCTAGAAAAATGAGATGGAAAATGGAGGCCTTGAATCTGTCCATTAGGATCAGAATTCAAAGGTGAGAGGGGTGGCACCGAGATTCATCCTGATGGATCGAACTGCGGAAGGGACAATCTATACTCTGGGCAGTAGTCTAGAAAAATAACATGGAAAAGGAAGGTCTTGATTCTGTCTATTAGGATCGAAATTCAAAGGCGAGAGGGGTGGCACCGAGATTCGTCCTGAAGGATCAAACCGCGATTGGGACCATCTAGACACTGGGCAGTAGTCTAACAAAATGAGATGGAAAAGAAAGGCCTTGAAGCCATCCATCAGGATCAGAATTCAAAGGAGAGAGGTGTGGCATCGAGATTCGTCTTGACGAATCAAATCGCAGATGGGACCACCAAGACTCCAGGCAATCTAAAAAAATGAGATGGAAAAGGGAGGCCTAGAATCTGTCCATCAGGATCGGAATTCAAAGGCAAGAGGGGTGGCACTGAGATTCGTCCTGACGGATCGAACCCCGGATGGGACCATCTAGACTCTAGACAGCAGTTTAGAAAAAACGAGATGGAAAAGGGAGACCCAGAATCCGTCCATCAGGATTGGAATTCAAAGGCTAGAGGGGAGGCCATCGAGATTCATCTTGACTAATCGAACAACAGATGGGACCATCTAGACTCCAAGCAGTAGTCTACAAAAAGAGATGGAGAAAGGAGGCCTTGAATTCGTCCATCAGGAATGATATTCAAAGGCGAGACGGGTGGCACCGAGATTCGTCCTGACAGATCAAACCGTGGATGGGACCATCTAGACTCCGGGGGTAGTCTAGAAAAAATAGATGGAAAAGGGAGGCCTTGAATCCGTCCATCAGGATCAAAATTCAAAGGCGAAAGTGGTGGCACCAAGATTCGTCCTGATAGATCGAACCACGGATGGGACCATCTAGACTCCAGGCGGTAGTCTAGAAAAAAGAGATGTAAAAGGGAGGCCTTGAATCCGTCCATCAGGATCGGAATTCAAAGGGGAGAGGGCTGGCACCGTGATTCGTCCCGATGGATCGAATCGTGGATGGGACAATCTAGACATCGGGCGGTAGTCTAGAAAAAAGAGATGGAAAAGGGAGGCCTTGAATCCCCCCATCAGGATATGAATTCAAAGGTGAGAGGGCTGGCACTGAGATTCGTCTTGACGGATCAAACCGCGGATGGGACCATCTAGACTTCGGACGACAGTCTAGAAAAATGAGATGGAAAAGAGAGGCCTTAAATCCGTCCATCAGGATCTGTATTCAAAGACGAGAGGGGTGGCACCGAGATTCATCTTGACGGATCGAACCGCGGATGGGACCATCTAGACTCCTAGCGGTAGTCTAGAAAACTGAGAGGGAAAAGGGAGGCCATGAATCCGTCCATCAAAATCGGAATTCAAAGGCATGAAGGGGTGGCACCGAGATTTGTCCTCACAAATCGAACTACGGATGGGACCATCTAGACTTCAGGTGGTAGTCTAGAAAAAAGAGATAGGAAAGGGATGCCTTGAATACGTCCATCCGGATCAGAATACAAAGCCGAGAGGGGTGGCACCGAGACTCGTTTCGATGGATTGAACCGTGTATGGGACCATCAAGACTCCAGACAGTAGTCTAGAAAAAAGAGACGGAAAAGGGAGGCCTTGAATCTGTTTATCAGGATAGGAATTCAAAGGCGAGAGGGCAGGCACTGAGATTCGTCCTGACGAATCAAACCGCACACGGGATCATCTTGACTTCGGACGGCAGTCTATAAAAATTAGATGGATAAGGGAGGCCATGAATCCATCCATCAGGATCAGAATTCAAAGGCGAGAGGGGTGGCATCGAGATTCATCTTGACGGATCGAACCACGGAAGGGATCATCTAGACTCCTGGAAGTAGTCTAGAAAAATGATATGGCAAAGAAGGCCTTCAATCAGTCCATCAGGATCTGAATTCAAATGCGAGAGGGGGTGGCAACGAGATTCGTCTTGACAGATCGAACCGCAGATGGGACCATCTAGACTCCGGGTGTTAGACTAGAAAAATGAGATGGAAAATGGAAGCCTTGAATTCGTCCATCTGGATCGGAATTCAAAGGCGAGAGGGGTGGCACCGAGATTCATCCTGATGGATCGAAACGTGGATGGGACCATCTGGACTCTGGGCGGTAGTCTAGAAAAATGAGATGGAAGAGGGAGGCCTTGAATCCATCCATCTAGATCAGAATTCAAAGGCAAGAAGGGTGGCACCGAGATTCGTCTTGACGGATCAAACTGCGGATGGGACCTTCTGGACTCTTGGCAGCAGTCTAGAAAAAAAGAGATGGAAAAGGGAGGCATTGAATACATCCATCAGGATCGGAATTCAAAGGCAAGAGGAGGGGCATCGAGATTCATCCTAATGGATTGAACCGCAGATGGGGCCATCTAGACTTCGGGCAGTAGTCTAAAGAAAGAGATGGAAAAGGGAGGCCTTGAATCCATCCATCAGGAATGATATTCAAAGGCGAGAGGGGTGGCACCGAGATTTGTCCTGACAGATCAAACCGTGGATGGGACCATCTAGACTCCGGGCGGTAGTCTAGAAAAAAGAGATGGAAAAGGGAGGCCTTGAATCCTTCCATCAGGATCGAAATTCAAAGGCGAAAGGGGTGGCACCAAGATTCGTCCTAATGGATCGAACCACGGATGGGACCATCTAGACTCCAATCGGTAGTCTAGAAAAAAGAGATGGAAAAGGGAGGCCTTGAATCCGTCCATCAGGATCAGAACTCAAAGGCAAGAGGGGTGGCACCGTGATTCGTCCCGATGGATCGAATCGTGGATGGGACCATCTAGACATCGGGCGATAGTCTAGAAAAAAGAGATGGAAAAGGGAGGCCTTGAATCCGTCCATCAGGAAAGGAATTCAAAGGTGAGAGGGCTGGCACTGAGATTCGTCGTGACAGATCAAACCGCAGATGGGACCATCTAGACTTCGGATGATAGTCTAGAAAAATGAGATGGAAAAGGGAGGCCTTAAATCCGTCCATCAGGATCTATATTCAAAGGCGAGAGGGGTGGCACCGAGATTTGTCTTGATGAATCGAACCACGAATGGGATCATCAAGACTCTTGGCAGTAGTCTAGAAAAATGATAGGGAGAATGGAGGCCTTGAATCCGTCCATCAGTATTGGAATTCAAATGCAAGAGGGGTTGGCAACGAGATTTGTCTTGACAGATCGAGCCGCTGATGGCACCATCTAGACTCCGGGCAATAGTCTAGATAAATGAGATGGAAATGGGAGGCCTTGAATCCTTCCATTAGGATCGGAATTCAAAGGCGAGAGGGGTGGCATTGAGATTCGTCCTGACGGATCGAACCGCGAATGGGACCATCTAGACTCCGGCAGCAGTCTAGAAAAAAAGAGAAGGAAAAGGGAGGCCCTAAATCCGTCCATCAGGATCGGAATTCAAAGGCAAGAGGAAGGGCATCGAGATTAATCCTGATGGATCGAACCGCAGATGGGACCATCTAGACTCCAGCAGTAGTCTAACAAAAGAGATGGAAAAGGGAGGCCTTGAATCCATCCATCAGGAATGATATTCAAAGGCGAGAGGGGTGGCACCGAGATTTGTCCTGACAGATCAAACCGTGGATGGGACCATCTAGACTTCGGGCAGTAGTCTAGAAAAAAGAGATGGAAAAGGGAGGCCTTGAATCCATCCATCAGGATCGAAATTCAAAGGCGAAAGGGGTGGCACCAAGATTCGTCCTAATGGATCGAACCACGGATGGGACCATCTAGACTCTACGTGGTAGTCTAGAAAAAAGAGATGGAAAAGGGAGGCCTTGAATTCATCCATCAGGATCGGAACTCAAAGGCGAGAGGGGTGCCACCGTGATTCGTCCCAATGGATCGAATCGTAAATGGGACCATTTAGACATCGGGCGATAGTCTAGAAAAAAGAGATGGAAAATGGAGGCCTTGAATCCGTCCATCAGGATAGGAATTCAAAGTTGAGAGGGCTAGCATTGAGATTCATCGTGATGGATCGAACCGTAGATGGGACCATCTAGACTTCGGATGACAGTCTAGAAAAATGAGATGGAAAAGGGAGGCCTTAAATCCGTCCATTAGGATCTGTATTCAAAGGTGAGAGGGGTGGCACCGAGATTCATCTTGATGGATCGAGCCGCGGATGGGACCATCTAGACTCCTGGCAGTAGTCTAGAAAAATGAGAGGGAAAAGGGAGGCCATGAATCCGTCCATCAGGATCAGAATTCAAAGGCGAGAGGGGGTGGCACCGAGATTCGTCCTCACGGATCGAACCGCGGATGAGACCATATAGACTTCGGGTGGTAGTCTAGAAAAAAGAGATGGGAAAGAGATGCCTTGAATACATCCATCCGGATCGGAATACAAAGGCGAGATGGGTGACACCGAGATTCGTCCCGACAGATCGAACCGTGGATGGGACCATCTAGACTCCAGGCGGTAGTCTAGAAAAAATAGATGGAAAAGGGAGGCCTTGAATCTGTCCATCAGGATAGGAATTCAAAGGCGAGAGGGCTGGCATTGAGATTCGTCCTGACGAATCGAGCCGTGCATGGGATCATCTTGACTCCAGACGGCAGTCTAGAAAAATGAGATGGAAAAGGGAGGCCTTGAATCCATCCATCAGGATCAGAAATTAAAGGTGAGAGGGGTGGCACCGAGATTCTTCTTGACGGATCAAACCACGGATGGGATCATCTAGACTCCTGACAGTAGTCTAGAAAAATGATATGGAAAAAGGAGGCCTTGAATCCATCCATCAGGATCAGAATTCAAATGCGAGAGGGGTTGGCAACGAGATTCGTCTTGACAGATTGAGCCACGGATGGGACCATCTAGACTCCTGGTGGTAGTCTAGAAAAATGTGATGGAAAAGGGAGGCCTTGAATCCATCCATCAGTATCGGAATTCAAATGTGAGAGGGGTGGCACCAAGATTCGTCCTGATGGATCGAACCATGGATTGGACCATCTAGTCTCCAGGCGGTAGTCTAGAAAAATGAGATGGAAAAGGGAGGCCTTGAATCTTTCCATCAAGATCAAAATTCAAAGGCGAGAGGGGTGGCATCGAGATTCGTCCATATGGATCGAACCGCAGATGGGACCATCTAGACTCCAGGCGGTAGTCTAGAAAAATGAGATGGAAATGGGAGGCCTCGATTCCGTCCCTCATGATCGAAATTCAAAGGCGAGAAGGGTGGCACCCAGATTTGTCCTAACGGATCGAACCGCAGATGGGACTATCTAGACTCCAAGTGGTTGTCTAGATGAATGAGATGGAAAAAGAAGGCCTTGAATCCGTCCATCAGGATCGGAATTCCAAGGCGAGTGGGGTGCCTTGAATCTATCCATTAGGATTAGAATTCAAAGGCAAGAGGGCCTGACCTTTTGTTTAGCCAAAAGGATTAGCCAAGGGTATCTTATACAAGTATCTGTTCACCTTGGATCGTCGACGTTGTGGGGGATGTCAATTGAAGCAGTGTAGTGCCCTGCTACAGTTGTCATTTTGTTGGAGCCACTATGTAATGAATGTCAGTTCTCTTTAAGAAGGTGCATTGACCATCATTTGGAAGATAATTTGTACCAAGCGTTTTCAACACAGTCCCTCTTTCCACGAAGTAGCTTACATGCCCCTGGTCGAAGGCTCTAGCTTAGTTACATGGTAAGTTGACATCCTGTTAGGCACTTGATACGTGACCTTTGACCAAAGAACAGCTGACATGCCCCTAGTCGAAGATTCTCGTTCAATTACACTATAGCTAGTGTTTTGTATGTGACCTTCGACCAAAGAGCAGCTGACATGCCCTTGGTTCAATTACACTATAGCTGGTGTTTTGTATGTGACTTTTGACCAAAGAGCAGCTGACATGCCCCTGGTATTGGACTGGCTGACATGCCATACTGTAACTACAGATGTTCCTTGAACCACTGGAGTACTTGAGACCATCACTAGTCGAAGCAAGTGATCCATTCATCAAGTGACTGGAAGTATGTGCACCCAACTGCTTTCCTGTATTGTACTTGGAAGACAGAAGGAATTGTGGCAACTCGATAAAGGCCTTTGATCAGGATTGTAACTTGCCTTTGGCTGGTATGTTTAGGATGTGTTCTGCTCAACCATGGTGTTTTGATAGCTCCGTATTTGGCCATGTTACTGTAGGATATTCTCCCGAATGTATTTGCCAAATTATGGATTGTTGCGTAGAGTCCACGACCATGTTGTTGTCTCTGCTAATCATTTGACATGTAGGTTCAGATCAGAGAATAACTATCTTGCCATTGATGAACCAAGTAACAGATTGTGTGAGGCCAGCTAGAAAGTAGTTGACATGCCCCTAGCATACAGGTGAATGATGCTCAGTGGAAACAGAAGTCAGATTAGGAGATACCAAGACAAAATGGATGCCTCTAGCATCGAGTCAGGCTACCCTGGGAAGTGTTGGCACCACTTGAGGATGTAAAGACTTGAGGATTTGATTGTGACTGTGGGCGTACTTTGAATCACTGAAGTAGTCGAGGCTAATTTTTGTTGAGGCCAAAGACAAATTTGTTCACTGACTAGAGGCATATATATTCATCCACTGTTCTGAGCTATACTTCGATGGTAGGAAGTAATGTAATACATCGTAGTCTGTCTTAGGCTGGCTATTCTCTATTCTGTCATTTATTGTGTCATTATGCTCTGGCTGCAAACACGTACTTGGCCGTGTTGAACTCAAGCATTCCCCAAATAATGTTTACCACACCTGAACTACTGTGGAGGAATTGCCGTCACATTGCTGATTCTGCAAGTCCGTATAGCTCGTACACTAACTGGTATCCTCACTATATATGCACTTTGACCACTGAGGAGCTGAAATGTCCTTGGCTAAAAGCACTTGGCAAAAGTCTTGTTGAACAAATCTATATGCAAACAAAAAGATTCATCCAAGAAAGGCTATGATGATGATTATTATTGTTGTGGACTCTACTATTGTGAACAATTTAGTTATTTAAGAGTGACCTTTTTGATCAAGAAATGCATGCCTTGTGATTTCAGTTGCTTGTTATCTGCATTTGTTGCTTTGCTTATTCAATGAGTTCATTATCTGGATCGTTTGCTTGTTTAGTTCAGCTGTTTGTTTACCCTTAGTTAGGATGGAAAGCTGTATGCCTGTTAGAGGAGGATGACACCTTCGACTCAGTTGCCACTATAGAGATTCGCAAGTCATTGGTGGCTCTCACTGGGTAGTGGTGGCACTTGAACTCATTATAAGGTATTGTAATGGACCTGGCTCCATGCCAAACTCCTTAAGGTCCTACACCTGCTTTTTCTTTTCGATATCATTGTCTTTTCTTTTACTCCCTCATAGATGTGTGACTTCACTCTAACCTTGTCTTGGAGGTAATAAGCGCCCGATCTATTCAGGAGGCCTTTATTGCGAGAGGGTGGGTCAGTCCCTCAAAAGTGTGATTTTACTGAGTGCATACTCAGACTCCTCTCCAAGTTATGGTAAGGGTAGAGCTACAACGCACGCCTCTCACACTTGGGCTGACTTTTGTCTTCGCCTTCTGTCTTCTCTATTCTTTTATGCTTTTGCAAATGTATGTTTTCTTTTCTGGCTTACACTCTCAGTCACCCCTAACATTTTATCTCCCTCTTGGAGGTGCAGGATCCTTGCGGAGCTTGGACATTTCGTCTGGCTTTGATGTTTGGTGGCTCCCTTGCTAACCAGGTTGTCTAGGTAGTAACAATTGTGGTGGGATAATCCATTCTGACAATGGCGAGCTTTTCCAATTTTTCATCATTGGGCAGAATGTTATTGACTAGCAAACTACCATTTTTAATTGTTCTTGATGTTTTTTCCTGTTTGGTGTTTTTTTTTCTCTTTTTTCAACTTTTGTGCTTTTTCTATATTTTTTTGTTTTGGTATATGGTGATGCAAAAAGAAAAACAAAGGGAACAAAGGAAAAGGATACAACTCCAGTCCTTGTTGTTGCTGTTTGTCGATGCCATTGGAGTTCAAAGTAACTCCTAGCAGTGCCACTGGAAATCGGAATCAAGGCAGGCGTAACTAAGGCCATCAAACCATTATTGAAACTGAGACTGTCAATGTGAATGCTGAATCTGCAGGTGACATTAAAACTGTATCTCTATTGGTGTTGATATCTATTGTGATGGCTGTCTCCCACTTGATCTAGGGTATTTGCACATGTTGGGTCAGATCGGTGCATGGCAAACAGACATACTTTAGATTAGACTCCCCGCAAAGGAACAAGAACAAGAGTGGCACATATAAGTGTTGCCGGATAGAATAGAGAAAAGAAAAGAGAACAAACTAGGCAAATGGGGAAGAAGAACAAGAGCGGCATACACATGTGTTGCCAGATAGAAGCAGAGAGAGGACAAGCTAGGATAAAAGAGGTTCGACGGATTCCCTGGGAAAAAACTGGGAGAAAGAGGAAAACCCCCGAGGTTCCAGTATCCTCCTGTGTGTTGACGACAATGTTCCCATTGTCAATCAAATCCTGGACAGCATTTCAGGGAGTAAAACACTTGTTTGTCGAATGTCCATGAGTGCGATGGAATTGGAAGAACAAGTTAGTCTTATACCACCTAGGAAGTGGGTCCAGTGGTGGGCGAATCTCAGGTAGCCAGGGAATGGCGCAACTTTGGGAAAGATGTCGCTCAACAAATCCCTGAGTGGGGTGAAGTCTCTTTTCTTATGGCGAGGCCACCTTTGCCGTTGTTGCTACCCTTGCTGAACTGACACGACACAACATGTTGGTTCAACGGTGGTGTGTGGATGTGTAATGCGTACTGAACTAGATGCTGGTGAGGATAAGGATATGGATGCAGGTGCTGGGCCAACAACAAAGGTCCCACTGTCAATCAAAGTCTGAACGACATCTCACAGAGTGTAGCATTTATCAGTCGAATGCCTTGGGGCTCGATGATAATCGCAATATGCGCTCACATGGTACCATGGAGGGAGTGGAATTGGTGGGGGAGGCGGATCTGGGAGTCTCAGAAGCGACACAACCTGAGGAAAAACAACGCTCAGCAGCTGTAAACACCCTGATTTTGAGGTGACCCAGAGATGAGTATCCTTATGTTGCTTTGGATGTGATCAGCCCTTGAACCGAGCCTTAAACCCATTAGCCAGAGCCCTAATCAGACATTTGTGAGCTGGGTGGGCGCACCAAGGTGGCGCACCAATCAGGCGCCCAGCTCTGGCTGTTGACCTTCCATCTTCCGGGCTGTTACCCTTGCAAACGAATGTGCCAACGAATATTCGAGGCTTTTTGTTTGCAAGACCCTTTGTTTCTCTTGTGTAACCCATCCCTGGATCCCTATAAATAGAGCTCCATAGCA
>JAMKQA010020551.1:0-12328 GCA_024699735.1 Posidonia australis | reverse complement strand
CTCGAATATTCTCGAGCACATTCGTTTGCAAAGCTAACAGCCGGAAGATGGAAGGTCAACAGTCGCGGTCTGGAAACGGCTAGGGGCCTGCTTAGTGCACCTGTTATGTGCGCCTGGTTGGTGCGCCTAGTTGGTGCGCCTGCTTGGTGCGCCAACTTGGTGCGCCAACCTTGCTCAGAAATTTTGTTTGGGCTCTGGCTAATGGGTTTGGGGCTCGGTTCAAGGGCTGATCACATCCAAAGCAACATCCAGATACTCATTTCTAGGTTACCTCAAAATCGGGGTGTCTACAGTGCGCCAGACTGGTGCGTCAGTCTGGAGCGCCACTTATGTGTGTCTAAGTGGGCCAATAATGTATACAGAGGAGAAATAGAAAGCAAAGCAAAGCAAAACATCAAAGGGGGCACTCTGGAAATGCATGCAGCAAAATCATTCTGAAAAAAACTCGGAAAGCAAGCTTTGAATAAGTTAAAATATGCTAATGCAATGCAATGACCTTGAGCTCATGGGCTTGAGGCCTCACACAAGATCACAATCTACGTGAACTAGATGCAGAAAACATGATTCAGCCAGGCCTCTAGATCATGGACTGATACACATGATTCTCTCAAGGGAGTAGGGTGCAATCAGTCTACCAGATTTAGCCTAGAGCTGAGTAACAAAGCAGGAAAAACAAATGGAAAACGGTCTGATTGAAAGCTGAAAACATGCAGGTGGCATCTCAGCAAACCAGAGAATTGATCAGAAAGAAACAAGCTTAAAATTCTACGATAAAGCCACGCAAGTATGCTGCTAAATGCGAGTGCTCTGATCTCTGACCAGTCTGGCGCGCCTGCTGAGTGCGCCAGAGTGGTGCGCGGGTTAGGTGCGACAGGGATATGCGCCCCAGGGATTCTGGATCAGACTGTGACCTGATCCAGAACCCACCCAGCAGAGATGCAAGGGAAATCTATGCAAGTGCTAAAAGGTTTATGCCATGATAAAAACTGGAAAACATGTTACGAGTGCATGGGGGTCAAGAATCATATTGAAAACAAAGCATTTGAAGTCAAAACGAGGTGAGGGGTTCATGCATAAAAATGTGTGAAATATTCAAGAACTAGCATGATCCGGGTAAAACAAAACAAAACATGTGCAGATGTTGATCAAATGTGCATGCGTCTACGTGTAAAAGCATACATGATGCATGGATAAACATTATATGCAAGGAAATAACAACACATGTAGATTACGTGCTTGAAATGTAAATATGGATTAACATGGAGATATTTGCATAGAAAGTACAAGCATGATATCATAAAAAACATCATAAACAAATCAGTCGTAGAGTTTTAAGCATGCTTTATTTAGTCCTAAGATGCCATTGAGAAATTAGAAACATGAAGTAGAATGCCTACCTCACGATGTTCCTTCTTTGCGATAACAGTGATACGAAAACCTTTGTTGCTTTGGAAGGCTGTGGGACGCAAGGAGGTGCTCCAGGGAATGAAATCAGGCTGCTAGACTGATGGAGAAGCTCATGCAGAGGTCGGGTTTTAGAGTAGAAAATGGCTAGGTGCAGGGATTTTCACTTAGAATTCTCAGCTCTCAGGATTTTTGCTCTCTTTGTGTCTCTCAAAACAGTGCCTATGGAGGTCCTTTTATAGGGAGCTCTCAGGGATGAGTTACGAGTATAAGAAGAGCCTCGCAGACGAAGAGCCTGGAATATTCCACGGCACATTCGCTGCTGGAGGTAACAGCCAAGGAAGGTGGAAAGCCAGCAGTCGCAACCTTGTGCGCCAGGGAGGTGCGCTGGATAAGTGCGTCACCTATGTGTGCTAGGGATGTGTGTTAGATAGATGTGCTAGGTTAGTGTGCTAGGTTGGTGTGCTAGCTAGGTGTGCTACGTTGGCGCTCTCCCCTATTGGCCTGGTTTTTGGATTGGGCTGCAGGCTTGCTGTGGGTTCAGGGATTGGTTCAAAGGTCAGCCATATCCAAAGCAACAATTGGAGTCTTATCAATGAACTACCTCAAAATCAGGGTGTCTACACATAGCAAATGTGTAAAATGGAAACACCCATTATACAATGGCATGCATGCAAAAAAGACACCAGTTATAAAGGGACAACCAATGCATAGCATTGAAATAGGCAAGCAAGGAGAAAAGCCAAAGTAAACGAGAAACTCAAAAAAA
This sequence comes from Posidonia australis, assembly GCA_024699735.1. Taxonomy (NCBI): domain Eukaryota; kingdom Viridiplantae; phylum Streptophyta; class Magnoliopsida; order Alismatales; family Posidoniaceae; genus Posidonia; species Posidonia australis. The sequence continues at coordinate 10,155 of JAMKQA010020551.1, read as the reverse complement.
AATCCGGGATCTGCTTATCCCCAACGGAGCCGCCAGTTCCTGTAACCATGCCGGCGACAGCCTCGGGCTTAGTGCGAAAGGCAAAATGCGCGAGGATTGACAAAGTCACGGCAAAAATAATAAAAATAATGATAAAATGCAGGAGTCGCCACCTAGTCTATTTAAAAACGGAAGACGAGGAAAACCGCATAAAACATTCAAATCGTGCAATAAAGCCAAAGGAAAAGAAGGTCATAAACCAGAAATGGGCAAGGATCCCTATTACGTACGAGGAAGGTATTAGGCACCCTTGTACGCCCAAAAAATCGGTCTTTCTATGGATTTCTCGTTTACTTGTATGAAATGTCGGCTTTTCAGCCTTTTCTGTATGCCCGAGGGCAATATGCCATGCCATGCTAGGTGTGAGTGGTGTCTTATGCTAAAATAGGGGTGCATGGGATGCAGGGTGTGTCCTAATGCTCAGAAGGATCACTCGTATCATGGGTCAAGCATTGATGCAAGGATAATGCACAAATAAGATCAAAGACTTAAGAACTTCGAGTGATTTTCATCCTTGCTTTACTATATGGAAAATATGATCTATGATGCATGTAAAGGGCTAAAAACAGAATTGGGTCTTCCTGATATATCAAGGAAGAAAACCAGAAGCAAATCAAAACGGGAAAACATGTTAAAAATCATGCGAAAAGCTGCTGTGTGCTATTGAAAAACAGGCTGATATGCCTATTTGGTGCACCAGACTAGTGCTCCAGTCTAGTGCGCCACCTAGGTGCTCTAGTGGGGCCAGGAAGATGTGCCATGGAAAACACAAGAAAGCCATGTAGTGCAATGTCATGTAATATAATGGGTTCCAGAATGTTATGCAATGCAAAGTCCTTGTAAACTCAAGAAATGCGATTTAAATATCTAGGAAAATCCAAACATGAAAAGATAACATGGATCTTGTGCTCAAGCGCTGCAAGCCTCACACAAGATCACACTCTTTTCAGGCTAAATAAAAGCAATAAGATTCAATCATGCTACATGGATCATGGGCTGATGCACAAGAATCTCCATATAGGAGTCCATGGGGCAATCAGCCTACCAGATTTCAACGATGAGCCAAATACGCAAAGGGCAAAAGTCTTGAAAACAATGCCATCTTGGGTTGAAATCATGCATGCAAAGACATGTAATATCAGAGAATCAACATTAGGAAAATCAGAGTCAAAATCATCCGAGAAACCATGCAGAGTGGGGTGCAAACAGGATTATTTACTCTCTGACCAGACTGGTGCACCAGAATGGTGCGCCAGAATGGTGCTCTGGTTAGGTGTGCCACTTTGGTGTGCCAGAATGGTGCTCCCCAGAAAACCTAAATCAGACTGCAGTCTGACTCAGAATCTGGTCCAGATTTTAGAGATCAATGATTCTTCTTTAATCAGATCAGCTATGCAGATGATAAAAAATTGAAACATGATGAGACATAATCGAATGAAAGTCTTTTATCATTTAGTTTCAAATCATGCTAAATCAAGGGTTAATGGTTGTATACTTGCATAGGATTCTTAAGAATATGCATGAGTGAATGAGATCAATAATATTATGCAAATGGTAAACACAAAGAAGGTATATTGACTGTTAACCTCCTAGCATATGATTGCATGAGTGAATGAGATCAATAATATTATGTAGGAACAGCTCTTTATCCCTTTTCTCGTGTCTCCTTTAAGTCCGGAGGAGATCCGAGTCGTTGATTCATGGCCCCCAGGAACAGCCCTTTGTCCTTTCTCGCGACTCCTTTAAGTCCGGAGGAGTCCCGAGTCGCTGATTCCTGGCCTCCAGGAACAGCTTTTTAGACTTTTTCTCGTGTCTCCTTTAAGTCCAGAGAAGTCCCGAGTAGCTAATTCCTAGCTTCCAGGAATAGCTCTTTATCCCTTTTCTCGTGTCTCCTTTAAGTCTAGAGGAGATCCAAGTTGCTGATTCCTGGCCCCCAAGAATAGCTCTTTATCCCTTTTATCATGACTCCTTTAAGTCCAGAGAAGATTCGAGTTTTGTCTCTTTCTCGCGACTCCTTTAAGTCTGGAGGAGTCCCGAGTCGCTTATTCTTGGCCTCCAGGAACAGCCCTTATCCCTTTCCTCGTGTCTCTTTTAAGTCTGGAGGAGATTCGAGTCACTGATTCCTGGCCTCCAGAAACAGCTCTTTATCCCTTTTCTCATGTCTCCTTTAAGTCCAGAGGAGATCTGAGTCGCTGATTCCTGGCCTCCAGGAACAGCTCTTTATCCCTTTTCTCGTGTCTCCTTTAAGTCCAGAGGAGATCCGAGTCGCTGATTCATGGCCCCCAGGAACAACCCTTTGTCCTTTCTCGTGACTCCTTTAAGTCCGGAGGAGTCCCAAGTCGCTGATTCCTGGCCTCCAGGAACAACTCTTTATCCCTTTTATCGTGTCTCCTTTAAGTCTGGAGGAGATCGGAGTTGCTGATTCCTAACCCTTAGGAACAACTCTTTATCCCTTTTCTCGTGACTCCTTTAAGTCCGAAGGAGATTCGAGTTTTGTCCCTTTCTCGCAACTCCTTTAAGTCCGGAGGAGTCCCGAGTCGCTGATTCTTGGCCTCTAGGAACAGCCCTTATCCCTTTCCTCGTGTCTCCTTTAAGTCTAGAGGAGATTTGAGTCGCTGATTCCTAGCCTCTAGGAACAGCTCTTTATCCCTTTTCTCGTGTCTCCTTTAGGTCCGGAGGAGATTCAAGTCGTTGATTCCTGGCCTCCAAGAACAGCTCTTCATCCCTTTTCTCAAGTCTCCTTTAAGTCCAGAGGAGATCCGAGACGCTGATTCATGGCCCCCAGGAACAACCCTTTGTCCTTTCTCGCGACACTTTTAAGTCCAGAGGAGTCCCAAGTCACTGATTCCTAGCATCCAGGAACAACTCTTTATCCCTTTTCTCGTGTCTCCTTTAAGTCTGGAGGAGTCTTGAGTCGCTGATTCTTGACCTCCAAGAACAGCTCTTTATCCCTTTTCTCGTATCTCCTTTAAGTCTGGAGGAGATCCGAGTCGTTGGTTCCTTGTATCCTAGGACCAACCATTTGTCCCTTTCCTCGTGTCTCCTTTAGGTCCGGAGGTGATTCGAGTCGTTGGTTCCTTGTATGCTAGGACCAACTATTTATCCCTTTCCTCGTGTCTCCATTAAGTCCGGAAGAGATCCGAGTCATTGGTTCCTTGTATCCTAGGACCAACCATTTGTCCCTTTCCTCGTGTCTCCATTAAGTCTGGAGGAGATCCGAGTCATTGGTTCCTTGTATCCTAGGACCAACCATTTGTCCCTTTCCTCGTGTCTCCTTTAAGTCCGGAGGAGATCCGAGTCATTGGTTCCTTGTATCCTAGGATCAACCATTTATCTCTTTCCTTGCGTCTCCTTTAAGTCTGAAGGAGATCCGAGTCGTTGGTTCCTTGTATCCTAGGACCAACCATTTATTCCTTTCCTCGTGTCTCCCTTAAGTCTGGAGGAGATCCGAGTCATTGATTCCTTGTATCCTAAGACCAACCATTTATCCCTTTCCTCATGTCTCCTTTAAGTCCGGAGGAGATCCGAGTCGTTGGTTCCTTTTATCCTAGGACCAACCATCCATCCTTTCTTGAGACTCCCCTGATCCGGAGGAGCTCCGAGTCGTTGGTTCCTTGTATCGTAGGACCAACCATTCATCCTTTCTCGAGACTCCCCTGATTTGAAGGAGATCCGAGTCATTGGTTCCTTGCATCCTATGACCAACTATTCATCCTTTCTCGAGACTCCCCTGATCCGGAGGAGATTCGAGTCATTGGTTCCTTGTAACCTGGGACCAACCATCCATCCTTTCCTCATGACTCCTCTAAGTTTGGAGGTGATCTGAGCTGCTGACTATTTATATCCTAGGACCAGCATCCATCTTTCCTTTGATTCCTATAAGGTCGGAGGAGGTTCGAGCTGTTGGCTTCTTGTATCTAAGGACCGACTCTTTCCCCAATGGGCTGATAACCCCAACTATCCGGCGATGAGTCTGTCAACTCATCACAAGGCTGATAATCCTAACTATCCGACGATGGGTTCGTCAACTCATCATAGGCAGATAACTTTGTGCGCTCAGGCAGTAAGCATGATAGCTTTATTTAGTAGTCTCCGTCTTGTTTGAATGATTGTGATTGGCAAGGAATTGCCACTACTGTAACATGTGCCCAATTGTTTCAGGCTACTGCCCTCTTTGCCTACCGACATGGCTCTGGGGCCCACCCAGTTAACAGTCAGGGATACCGTATTTGTTGCCCTAACCTGGACAAACGAAGCCATCTTGGGTTTCAGTGCCAGGTGAGGCGGAATCTTATATGTCCTGCTAGGACTTGTTCAAAGCAGACAAGTGCCATTTCTATCCTTTCCTAAACCAGGTGAGGTCTAGATGATCTCATCCTAGGTTCGCCCCAGATGGACGAATCTTGATGCTCCTATCATCGGGCTGATACCCCGAACTATCTGGTTGACAACTGTCACCCTGTCAGGAGCGGGTTGATAGCCTAACTATCCGGTTGGCAACCGTCATATTGTCAGGAGCGGGCTGATAGCCCTAACTATCCGGCAATGAGTCCATTAACTCATCATCAGGCTGATTGCCCTAACTATCTAGTAATGAGTCCGTCAACTCATCAGTGGGTTGATAGCCCTAACTATCCGGTGCTGAGTCCGTCAACTCATTATCGGACTGATAACCCGAACTGTTCGGTCGGTAGGTCAGTTAACTTACCATGCCTTGTCCTTTAGCTTGCAAGTTTGATAGTCTTATCTAATGCCCCTTCTCTTGGGTTGATATCCCGAACTATCCGGTTGACAACCATCATATTGTCAGGAGTGGGCTGATACCCTCAGACTATCCAGTTGACACCCGTCATCAGTCTATCCCTCGGTCAGCAAGTCCAGCATCTTGCCATGCATCCTCTCGGGTCGAAAGGTCCGCCATTCGCCAGGTTTGCCCCGGTCAATAAGTCTGACAGACTTGCCCAGGCACACCTCGGCACGAGTCGGGAAATCCCTCACGCTTCCCTCTGAGAGCTGAGCTATTCACTCATTTTCAGCATCGCCCTCATGCATTACCCAACATTAGGGTCATTCTTTGCATTAGCATCATGCATGGGCCACGAGTCATGACTTTTCGTTGCATCTGCCGAGTAAGTGGCTCACAGCCCCATAGCAAATACCACTCTCCCGCAGACTCAAGGGGGTGTCTTGTCAACCCTGAGCATCGGTCTCGATTCCCTCGACCTCGCTCAGGGAGGGGCATCTATAGACACCCCAATTTTGAAGTCAATTGGCAGCAAGCTCCTTCGAATGATGCTCTAGTTGCGACCACCCAAAACCCTAGCCCAATCAGGCCCACACTAGCCCACTCTTACCCAATTAAACTTGAAACCAAACAAATCAAATAAAATTCACTTAAAATCAAATTAAATCGATTTTAAACCCAATAAAAACCCTAATTAATCAAATAAACACCCTAATTAATCAAATAAACACCCTAATTAAGTAAAATCCAATTAAATTCACCTAAAATCCAATAAAAACCCTAATTAAGTAAAATCAAATTAAATCGATTTAAAACCCAATAAAAACCCTACTTAATCAAATAAACACCCTAATTAAGTAAAATTCAATTAAATCCACTTAAAATCAAATAAAAACCCTAATTAATCAAATAAAAATCCTAATTTCGTAAAATCTAATTAAATCAACTTAAAATCCAATAAAAACCCTAATTAATTAAAATTCAAAATCCTAAATCAATCCAAAAATCTTAAATAAACACAAAAACCCTAAATTAAAAACATAAAACCTTAAATAAACACAAAAACCCTAAAATATCCCAAAACAAAATAAACCTAAACTAATCAAAACCCTAATTAAACCCTAAATTACAAAATTAAGAAATTAAACTAAACCCACAAAATCCAATTAAAAATCTAAAATTAAAACCCTAAAAAACCCTAAAACTCCCAAAATAAAAATCAAAAGAAAAACCAAAATAAAAATCCAAAACCCTAAGCCCATTAAGTCCAATACTGTGTAATTGAAAAATGCAATTTCAAACTTTATAAAACCAGAAAAATAATTCCAGCGAGCTCCCTTTTCTCCAGCGACGACTCCGGTCAACCCCGAAATCTCTGAAGCATATCCACAACCTCCCCGTGATCTCCGTCAAGCGTCCCCAGCCCACGCGCTTGATCCAGTGGCGCCTAGTGGCTGAGGAGGTTGATCGACGGCCTTACGGAGGTTCGTCGGGGTTTAATCCCACACCGTCGACGCTTCTTCTTAAGAGGAGAGACCTGCAAGCTTCCAGCCTTCTCCCAATGATCCAGAGCCCTTTGACCTTGACCATCAACCCGAAAGCATCCAGCCCTAATTCCCCAAGCCAACGGCCACCTTTTCCGCAAACCAGAGCCACCAGAGGCACCTCGCCGTCGACCCTCTGCGCCGGAGAGGACATTGCACACGCTAGGTACAATTCTTCTCCCTCTAGTTCAATTCCGTATAGCCTTTTGGGTCCCCTAGGCCCCTGTATCGTGTCGCGGTGGAGCCAGGCTCTCCCAGCACATCGTCGCCTCCCCTTCCGGTGGTGGGTTCACCACCACTGGCAACCTACAGGAAAGGCCCTCAAGGGGCCTTCCCTCCCCTCCTCCTCTCCGTCTCTTCTCCTCTCCGTCTCTTCTCCTCTCTCCTCCTCTCCTTTTCTCCTCCTCGGTGCCCCCCTCTTCTACAGAGAAAGACGCCAGCCCACGTCGTCGCCGCCACTGCTACAACCGCCGACGACTCTCTGCCACGGAGGCACCCACGCGATCCCGACATTCCCGCATCGATCCAAGGACCCCGGAAGCTTCCTTGCGTCGTCCCGAAGCCCTCCGTGCCGCTCCGCCGCTGCCACAACCTCCGCAACGACCCAACCACCTCCACTGTCCCCGTCGATGGAGACGGAGGTGGGAGGAGGCCTCCGGACCTCCTCAGGCCTCTACGATCCCTCCGAGAGCCTCGCCATCCCTCCGTGGTCCTCCCCCAACCTAGCGCGCACCCCTTCGACCGTCGAACCACCTCCAGGAGCTCGCCGTAGAGATCGCCAGCGGCGGAACGCTGGCGATCCTCCGATAATCTTCGAATGGGTCTTTTTAGGCCCAATTTTTTTAGTTTTTGATTATTACTTTTAAATCCTTATTTGATTACGTTTAGGTTCTTTTTATTGCATATGGGTCCAGACATTTTCAATTTAATCCCTGTAGTTTTAAAATACTTTTTATTTCTTTTATTTTCTCTATGAATTTTGCATGTGGCCCCCTACATAGTTCATCTTTTAATTCTTAACATATTAATGCATGTTTTTATCACATTTGGTCCCTGGAACATAGTTTCCTTACATTTAAGTCCAGAATATTTGCATTTAGCCCTTGAATCTTTTAAAAATGATGTTTTCTCTGTGAAGTTTGCAGTCTGAGCCCTAAAATATTTAAAAATCACACAGACTGTTAGTAAAATGGAGTTTGCTTTACAATTGGTCCTGGACTTTTGCATTAAGCCCTCAGAACTTTAAAAAATGAGTTTCCTTTGTGCATTTTGCATCTTAAACCTCAAGAAACATCATAATTGCACTTACCAACATAAAAGCCTCATTTTTATCACTTCATGTCCAAACAATTTGCATAAAAGTCCCTGGATTCACATCAAATCATTTCTTAACATAAAATTTACATTTTAACCCTTAGATTAATTCCAAATCCATCATTTAGGGTTTTAAATGTTTTCTTGCATGTTTTGGGGCATGTTTCACTCATTACATTTCATGTTTTGCATTTAATCATTGATTCCATTTAAAAATCATGTTTTCACTGAGATTTGATGTTTAGCCTTACATTTTGGTCACATTTGCACTTATGTGTGAATTTTGCACTTTAGACCCTAGACTTCCAAGAAATTGTCCAAGTGCAACTTTTACATTCCTGTGCCACATTGACATTGGACCCATCATTTGCATGACAGAATAGGGGTCATGAACATGTTTTTCATCCAGTTTCTCATTCCTTTATGTGAATTTTGCATTTTAGCCCCTATATTTGTCCTTTATTGTGTTTACATCATTTTGTTGATTTTCTCCTCCATGTTTCTTGCAAATAATATCTTCTAGACATTTGGCACACATTTTGACACATTCTACGCCATGCATCACTCCATGCTAGCATTTATCATATATGGCCAGAGAAATGACCAAATTGCCCCTATGCCTCCAATTCATGAGCGTGCATCTCAATCTTTGCACTCAGTCTTGCATAGTCCATGTCTAAGTCATTCTTTAGAGTTTTTACACATTTAGGCACTTATCCATGCATTTCATATCCTTTTTCCTCATATTTGCATTTAGCGAGCCGGCATCTCATGCCTTTTCTTCGTGGATTTCTTTCTTCACTTTGTCTTCAGAATTTCTTATCCAATATCCGATTTGATTTGTTTTAATCCTACATTTCAAATTTTTTATTTGAATTGGATTTCATCGCCCGAGGGCGTACATTAGTAGGCCAGAGGGCCGACATTGTCCCCACTACAGATTATTTTCCCCTTTTTGATTTTCATGACCTTCTCCATGATTTTGATTCACTTTGCCTTCAGAGTTTCTTATCCGATATCCGATTTAATTGTATTTAATCCTACATTTCAGATTTTTGATTTGATTTGGGTTTCATCGCCCAAGGGCGTACATTAATAGGCTTGAAGGCCAACATTTGTCCCTACCACAAATTATTTTTCCCTTTTTTATTTTCACGACTTTTTCATGATTCTGAGGACTCGGGTTGACTTGGCTTGTCATCTTTTTGATATCATTATGTTTTTCGGAAGCGTTCTTTAACAAAACCTCGTCATTTCATATGATTTTTTTGTGATTTTGTCAATTCATATGGGTTTCTTCGCAGTTTTCTCACATCATCTTGCACATCCATCCAGTCTTGTCATGGCATACATATTAGCATGATTAGAGTATGATCCAGGTTTAGCAAACATCCATCTAGCCTTTAGCAATCAATCTAGACTAGAAAGACCGAGTTTATCGGGCGTACAAGGGTGCCTAACACCTTCCTCGTGCGTAATAGGAATCCTTACCCATCCTGTGGTTAGCAAACATCCAGCCTTCACACTTGCACCTCATGCATCCAATCCTTTTTGTGGTTTTCCTCGTCTTTTCCTTAAAAGACTAGGTGGTGACTCCTTTTTCCATTTTCTTTTATCTTTCCTTGCGCCTTCGCCATCTTGGCATGGCTGTGATCTCCTTCCCTCTGGCACGACTCCGCGCCGGGACCTCCTCGGGTCGCCATGGTCACAAACGGTATACCGAATTTGACTTGAGTGTTGACCATTGACCCCAGTTCAGTTGACCGATCCAGATCGGTCTATCGAATCAACAGATTTTGGCATACAGAATCTAATTTCCGACATACCAATTTGTGGGCCCAAACAGGTTTATAAAATGTGTTTTCGATGGCTTTCTAGATGTCGTGTTTTGTCCCAATGAGATGGGATTGTGGGCCATCAGTGGTGGTCCCTTAAGACACCTGATGTGTCGTTTTGCCGAGGTTTTGAAAGAATTTTCAAAGAATTTGAAAATGGTTTGGAAAATGAATTTCAAAGGAATGGTTGGCCTGATTTGGAAAATGATCTTCTGGTTTTCTGTGTACGGGCTGAGGCAGCGTGGGACCGTGTCGTCGGGACCAGGGAATGCGACGACATTCTTGGGTGGTCGGGCGCGATGTCCCCTATTGAGGTCGGGGGGCTGAGATACCTGATGTAGACACCCCAATTTTGAGGTGACTCATTGATAAGGCTCCAGTTGTTGCTTTGGATGTGGCTGACCCTTGAACCAACCCTAAACCCATAGCAAGCCCGCAGCCCAATTAGAAAACCAGAGAAGTAAGGGAGAGCACCTACCTAGCACACCTAGCTAGCACACCTCCCTAGCACACATAAGTGGCGCATATAGCTGGCGCACACCACTTCGCAGGCTGCGGGCTGCTGGCTTTCCACCTCCCATAGCTGTTACCTTTAGCAACGAATATGCCATGGAATCTTCCAGGCTTTTCGTCTGCGAGGCTCTCCCCATTCCCATGAGTTACCCATGAGAAAATCCTA
>JAMKQA010020547.1:0-12068 GCA_024699735.1 Posidonia australis | reverse complement strand
ACAATGCCAAGTAGTTTATGCACTCACGCCCCACAACATGCATCACACATTACTCCCACTGCCACACCAGTATACCCTAACCCATCGGCCAGGACGCGCCCACTGTTGGCACATCCACAACCAAAGCGACAACGCCATGACAGGCACCACTATACCCCTTTAGTGGAGCCTTTGAGCATGGTATTTTCCAAAGTCGCATCCCTACTGAGGTTGCCTGAGGTACGCCCTCCGCTTAATCCGCTGCCAGCCTCGTAAAACACCAATGCGTTTTGCAATTTTCATCGGGTGGCTGGCCACTCGACGGATAATTGTTTAACACTCAGGGACGCTGTCCAGGATTTGATTGACCAGAGGGTCATAGTGATTAATACCCAGGCAGCCGTCCCAGCACACACACCAGTGGCCGCCCCAGCACAGCTAGGACACCCCAACATAGTCAGTCAACCCTTGGCACAACATTCATCTCCGGGAGCGCTAGGTTCCTCGAGAATCAATTTTGTTTCTTCTGCTTCTTTCTTTTCTTCTCCTTTTGAGTTTGTCTCTTCCCCTATTCGCCCAACAGACTTGATTCATGATGAGTCATCCCCTTTTCCCTGCCAGTTGTATCACTCCTTCCTCGACAATTCCGAGGAATCTATTTTTATGATCCGCCCTATCGTCGAGTCGGAATACTCTGAGGTGCCACCTGTAGTATATCCCCAGCCACCAACTCCAATCTATTTAGCAGCCTAGCCCCAATCTAGGCCAAGCCAGCCAGCACACCCTCAGGCCTACCAGTACCCTCACCAATACTCCTAGCATCCTCAGGTTTACACCCCTACTCGCCCATATCCTTCAACCGCACCTGTACAATTAGCAGCCCGTCCCCCGGTTATTGTTACTCTGACCCATGACACACATCGTGTTCCTTACAATTATGCCACAAGAATGTGTGCAGAAGTGACATGATCGGGTAGAGTATACAAACACCCAACATCTAGGCCTATCCCATCAACCTTAACCTCTAACAAGTTACAAGCCCAGCCATCTAGGTCACTAGCACCCATAGCAGCAGCCCTTGCCCAACTCCAAGCACATTCTCCTCAACCACCTATGCCTAGAATAGCACCATCCAATCCTACCACTAGCGGCCAACCTTCGGCTGATATCACTGCCCAGCTTAAGAAGGTTAAAGCTGATATTTCCATTTGGGACCTAATCCATACATCGGCTGAGCATAGAGAAGCTTTCCTTAGAGTTTTTCATGCAGCCCGTATATCCCAAACTATAGAGTCTGCTACCCTAGAAAGCATGGTAGGAATGATAGCGGCACCTCAGGTTATCTCCTTCTCTAGCCTAGAGTTACCGCCCTCTGGCACCAATCATAATCCCCCCTTGTTCATCACTGTGCAGTATCAAAGTTTCCGCATCCCCCTCACATTGGTGGACAATGGAGCAGGCCTAAATGTCTGCCCCTTGTGCACAGCAAGTGCAATCGGATTCAAGTCTGAGGACATTACACCAGTTGTGAAAGGGATGACAGTTTTCGATAATACGCACCATGATGCGCTTGGAGTCTTGATCATTCCCATGGCTATATGCCCTGCTCGCTTTGACGTGGAATTCTACGTCGTAGATATCGAACCCTCTTTCAATCTGTTGCTTGGACGCCCTTGGCTTCACAAGCATCAAATCATTCCTTCAACCCTCCATCGTATGATTAAGTTCTGCTGGGATGACAATATCGTTGTTGTCTTGGCAGAAGACATGGAGAGGGTTGAATCTGTCTCTGCTGTAGCCCCTCAGAACATTCACTTCGAGCCCAAACCTTCTGATGTCCTTTATCGGGTTAACCGGTTTGAGCCGGTTAATTTTATTCCACCCTCAGAGCTTGCCGGCCATTTGGCCACTTCTGGCAACCCCCGTTTGATGGTCGACAACTTGTGTCGCAAATGGGGATACGAGAAAGGATCGCCTCTGAGCCTTTATGTCCAAGGAATCGCCGAGCCGATCGAGGCCGAAGAATGGATTGAGCGAGACAGTTTGGGATATGAGCGATGGTGCCAGAGGAGGAGATCACAACGCCATGGTAAGTCTTCCAAGATGATTATTCCATGAGATTTATCCAACTTTATTAGCGCAGGTGTTATGGATCCGAACCACAGTTCATATGCAGTGTCAGTGCCATCAGCTTAGGTCTGCCTAGAGGATTCATATCAGGATAGCAGCCAGCTAGAGCAGAAGGGTACAGAACAGGAGATCATGCAGACAGAGCAGTCAGGAGTCCAAATAGTGGTCCAAGAAACAGACTCAGATGATGGCATCGGGGATCTGGACCTCTTATTCCAGGAGCAGCTAGATGTGCTTGCAGAAGACCTAGTAGAGCATGATCGTAGGAGGAAGGGCAAAGCAGTTGCCACGTCAGCACCAATAGAAGCACCAATACCACCCCAGGACCAAGTTTCAGTTATGGTCCTGCACGAGACAGATAGAAGGGATGCTAGACCATTGGAGTTAATCTCCTGTCAGCTGGGAGGCAGGTCTAGCTGGTATTGGCAGTATAAGCCTCACCTGGAGGGTGAGGATCAAAACCTTGAATCAAGCATGAGTAGGACAGGCGGCAGTAGTCTCACCAACCTACAGCAGAACAACCACCAGCAAGCAGAATTTTGTACAGCTAACAGAAAAAGAGAAAATACCAAAAAATCAAAAAGTCAAAATCCAAAAACAAAAATAAGGAGGCATCAACATCAGAGGCAGGGACTCCCGGTTCCTCGAATCATCTAGACAGCGAAGCAGAAGAAGTAGCACAATGCCGATACAAGAGCACGAAGGTCACTGTGACAGTCCTTAAACGGCATCAGGGTGCAGAATCAGAAGAGGTCATTTCAGTTGACATAACAGACTCGGCATTTGAAAAAGAAATCCTGTCAGAGCTAATTGCTAATGAAGAAGATGATGAGGTCCCTGGTGCAGATTATGAAGACGAGCCATCACAAACCCCCTTCTATGACAATGATCCAAAAGGCCCGAATCTTCACGTAGAGGAGGAAACAGAGCTTATCAATATCGGCATGACTGAAGAAATTAAAGAAACACACATCAATGCCAGTTTATCACCACAAGCAAAGGCAGAGTTTATAACTTTCTTGAAGGAATATGTAGATGTCTTTGCATGGAGCTATGATGACATGGTAGGACTTGATATTGAAGTGGTAGTTCATACATTGCCACTAATACCAAATTCAAAGCCAGTCAAGGAGAAGCTCCGTAGATGGCGCCCCCAATGGCTTTTAAAGCTTAAAGAGGAGAATATGAAGTAGCACAAAGTCAACTTCCTCAAGGTTGTGCTGTATCCTGAATGGCTCGCCAATGTGGTGCCAGTGCCGAAAAAGGATGGACGGGTCTGCATGTGCATCGATTATCGAGATCTCAACAAAGCGAGCCCCAAAGATGATTTCCCGCTCCCTCATATTGACATTTTGGTAGACAACACTGCAGGGCATAAGATGTTGTCTTTTATGGATGGGTTTTCCAGAGACAACCAGATCAGAATGGCTGAAGAAGATATGGAGAAGACATCTTTCATCACTCCATGGGGAGTCTTCTGTTACAAGGTGATGCCATTCGGGTTGAAGAATGCAGGTGCAACATACCAAAGGACCATGACAGCTTTATTCTACAATCTTATGCATCAAGAGGTTGAAGTATACGTGAATGACATGATTGCCAAATCTAAAGAGGCCGAGGACCATCTCTCCTGTCTGAGAAGGTTGTTTGAGCGCCTGCGAAAGTATAAACTCCGCTTGAACACCAACAAATGTGTATTTGGGGTATCCTCCGGGAAGCTACTGGGTTATATCATCAGTCAAAGGGGAATTGAAGTGGACCCCACATAGCTAGGGCTATTGTTGATATGCCTCCCCCAACCACTGAGAAAGAGATTCGCGGCTTATTAGGCCGACTACAATATATTAGCAGGTTCATTGCACAACTTACGCCTATATGTGAACCCATATTCAAGCTGCTAAGGAAGAACGCCCAGACTTGCTGGAATGATGAATGTCAAGAGGCCTTCGATAAAATCAAGCAACTTCTGGTAAAACCCCTAGTTTTAGTTCCCCCCTACACCAGGGCGCCCTCTGTTGCTATATCTCTCTACTACACATTATTCAATGGGCACAGTTCTGGGTCAGCATGATGAATCTAGGTGTAAAGAGAAGGCTATCTACTACCTTAGCAAAAAATTCAATGACTGTGAGGTCAAATACAGCCCAATAGAGAAAGTCTGCTTATCTCTGGTGTGGGCCACGTAGCGCCTCTGGCATTATATGATGGCATATCTTGTATTGTTGTTGTGTCGGCATGACCCTATCAAATATCTGTTCTAGAAGCCAGCTTTGGAGGGTAGATGTGTCAAATGATAGGTGATGTTATCCCAATATGATATCACCTTTGTCACACAAAAATCCATGAAGGGACAAGCCATGGAAGATCACTTGGCCGACTTACCCTTGCTAGAATATCAGCCACTGCAAACCCAATTCCCAGATGAAGATATATTGTTTGCAATGGGCGAGGAGGAACTAGAAGGACCTCAGAATGAGCATCAATGGTGTTTGTACTTCGATGGTGTAGTCAATAAACGAGGAAGAGGCATCGGTGCAGTTCTAGCAACGCCACAAGGACAGCTTATTCCCTTTGCGAGGAAGCTGACATTTGAATGCACCAATAATGAAGCCGAATATGAGGCTTGTATTTTAGGCTTACAAGTAGCAAAGGACCAAGGCGTCTGAGAACTCCACGTGTTTGGCGACGCAATGCTGGTTATTTCACAAGTCAATGGTGACTGGAAGACAAAAGACCAGAAGCTTGTACTATATCATGAACATTTACTAAAATTGACTGAAGAATTTAAAGATGTCAAATTTTCCTTCATGAAACGAGCCAAGAAAGCATATGTAGATGCTTTGGCAACTCTGGCATCATGGTTATCACTCCCAAGGGCACGGGCTATAGACATTTCTTTCACATGCATTGAATAGCCAGCACATTGTATGCATATCCAAGAGGCGCCATCATCTATTGAACTACCTTGGTATAGTGATATTAAAGTTTTTCTGGAGTCTGGCAGCTTCCCACCAGGTAATTCTGCTTCAGATAAGAAGACGTTGACACGGTCAGCATCTAGATATGTGCTCGGGGCCGGGCAGCTATATAGAAGGTCTTATAACCAGATGCTTCTTAGGTGCGTAGATAAAAAGGAGGCGGATATGCTAATGTTGAAAGTCCACGCAGGCACCTACGTCCGACATATGAATGGGGTTCTCCTAGCCAAGAAAATTATGTTGCAGGGGTATTTCTAGTCCACTATGGAAACAGACTACTGCCAGTTTGTCAGAAGATGCCATAACTGCCAGATACACGACAATTTTATACATGCTCCCCAACAACAATTACATAGCATGTCATCACCCTGGTCATTTTCTACTTGGGGAATTGATGTTATCGGGGCCATTCATCCTGCTGCATCCAATGGGCACCGTTACATTCTGGTAGCCATCGATTATTTCACAAAATGGGTCGAGGCGGCATCATACAAAACAGTCACAGCAGCCATTACAGAAAAATTCATCGAGAATAATATTGTCACCAGATATGGGGTTCCATTTGCTATCATTTCAGACAACGGAACTAATTTCATAGCAAAGAGACTTGAGGATTTCCTCCATAGTTGCAAGATCAAGCATCACAGATCCTCCCCCTATCAACCACAGATGAATGGGGCTGTAGAGTCGGCTAATAAGAATCTGGTGAAAATCTTGAAGAAGATGGCCAAGACTCATAAAGATTGGCATGAAAAGCTGCCCTATGCATTATGGGCCTACAAGACCTCCATCCAGACGTCAATAGGAGCAACACCTTACTCTTTGGTGTATGGCATGGAGGCGGTCCTTCCCTTTGAAGTCAAGATTCCTTCGTTAAGAATCTTGAAGGAGGCAGAATTAGAAGAGGCAGAGTGGATACAAGATCGTTGTGTTCAGCTAGATTTGATTGATGAACACAGATTACAAGCTCTGCATCATGCCCAGTGCTACCAGAAGAGAGTGGCCCGAGCCTTTCAAAAGAAAGTCCGTCCTAGAAGCTTTGAACCAAGAGACTTGGTTTTACGTGCCATTCATTTGCCCGATGCACGGGGAAAATTTAGGCCTAACTGGCACGGACCCTTTGTGGTTAGGGAGGCTCTGTCCAGGGGTGCAATCATTCTTGAAGGCATGGACCATAGAGAGCAGTCAAAGCCTGTCAATGCTTCCTACCTAAAGAAGTACTACCAGTGACTTCTAGTCGATCCTAAAGCCTTGCATCGTGAGCCATTGCATTTTCATGTTTCTTTTCGCCTACTATTATTTTAGATTATTGCATCCTAGCATAACATGAATAATCTCCTACACTTTTTGCATAGCATCATCATTGTCCGATGAGGAAAATTGGAAGCCTACCTGTGTAAGACATGTCCAGCCCTCCTCATGTGTTACTACCCTAGAAACTTAGGGTGTGAGGGAGAGATTATTGAGAGAAATGGACAAAATGTACAAATCCCCACGGGACCTATATTTCTAGAGGGAGTAAAAAATGTTAGGCCTAGAGAGAATGTGAGCAATAAAGAAAAAACATGGACCTTGGAGCACAAAAAGAAAATTAGAAGACAGAAGCAGTAGATAAAAGCTAAGCTCCATTGAGAGAGGCATGTGAGACGACCTTACTCCTACCATATAGCTTGGAGAGGAGTCGAAGCATGCACCTACCAAGCCCACATGATCAAAGGGACTAGCCACCCATTTAGCACAAAGGAAATAACAGCTACCCCCTTCAGCCTTGGTGTATTTTACCTCCAAGCAGGAATAGGGTAAGTCAACATGCTTTTGAGGGAGAAGAAAGAAATATGAATCTTTAAAAAGTAGATGTAGGGCCCCAAGAATTTGGCATGAAGCCCATAATATCTAAAGGAGAGCCACAAATAAACCTAAGTGTTTAGGTTAGTGCCACATGAGTCGAGGACAGTGTCACCTCTTACAGCAGGCAAAACAGGCTTCCTTGGCGCTGAGGGCACCAGTTAATTAATTAATCCTCTCTCTGCATTGCATTTTTGCACAGCATGTAGCATTTTAAGTCAAGCATACTTGTATCACTTTGCAAGGCATTTGGCCGTATTTCGACCAGGGGCATGCCAGCTACCTTTTGAGTCGTAATATGGGCAAATAGGCATTTGACTAGGGGCATGATAGTCACTTCTTTAATTGGAAGAATCTATGACCAGGGGCATGCCAGTTAAGATTGAAAGCATTTTTGGAAATACATGAACAAATACAAGCAAGTCAGAATGACATAAATGCAAGCAATTTTTATTATGGTCCATCATTGATACAAACCCATTGCTAATCAACCCTGGGCTTCTTTGAGCTGCTAGCCCCTGTGAAACAAGTGCCACTAGGCGAAATCTCGCTTATGGGCCATGTCTCCCTTATTTCGGCTTCGTACTCCACTGTACAACCGGAGCCCTCGGTAATGGCAAGATCGAAGGATTTGATGCCAACATGCATCTTGCGGGCCAACTCTGAAGTTGTCGCATTCGAGCTGACAATATACCTCTTGTACCGGTCAGGATAGGGACTTTGCTCAATAGAGTCCTGGCAGAAGCCAAACTGGTGAAGGGCTCGGACAGGGTGATACTCCACACCTCCTGTAAACCCAGGAAGAACCATGAGCCGCATGTCCCTGGCATTGAAAAAGGCAGTAAAGGTTCTCGACGTCGAGGATATAATGCACCATGTTACTGTATCCTCAACAAGATTCCACAGTCTGTTGCACAGCTCATGCACACCTGGAAGTGTCCTCGAATGGTGAGTGTGGCTATAAGCTTCAAAGGCAGAAGGCCGAGGGCACAGAATCTTCACTCCCATATGAGCAACAAACCAAACCTGGCAAAATGGATTGCATGGTTAAGATGAGCACAGCAGAGTATCTAAGTATAAAATGGTTTGCTTACTTGCACCAAGATGCCGCAACCATGGAAATGCCGGGAGCGCTTCGACGCCCGGTCCAAACCGACAGAGGTTTCCACGAGGAGAATAGGAGCCAGATCAATCTGGCGAACAACTATCGCCCAGGCTATTTCTGCCACCTCGATAGCCACAGTCGTTCGACCATGGCTAAAGATAAGCTCCCCGAGGAAACGCAACACAAAGCTATGAAGCCACAGGATGCCTAAAGAGGAGTGGGTGTTGATAATCACATCAAAATAATCTAGGCGCACCATAGTAGTAGATCCATCCCTACAGATAAGTTTCTCTTCACAGACGCTTCTGGCCACGCCCGTAAGTCGGCTCACAACATGAACATAGTTGTCATGACAAGTAAAGACAGGAGGGGACATGAATGGCGACAGGCCACAGATCCACCTGACCTCCTCCAAAGTCAGAGTCATTTCTATCTGCCCGAAGCAGAAAACGTGCAAGGCCGGCTTCCAAAATCGAGCCACGGCTCATAACAGATGCCAGTTAACCTCCACTTTAGCTATACTGAAAAGTGAGGAGGATATGCCCCAAATCCGCAGTTGTTCACGGTCAGCAGCTGTCAAAGCATCAATCCAACCGCGCAGAGCATCTGAGCAATGTTTTGGTGTCACCATGGTAGGATAACTCTACAGACACAGATTTGGGTCAGATATGCCAGTAAGAAGGCAGAACTTGACATAAATATAGGGTAAACAAAGCAATCCAGCAGAATATAATCTAGAAGTAAATGCAGAATCAAGAGGCATATTCAGAATATTTTGTCATAGAGCTAGGATAATATTACAAAATGCAAAATCTGCAGCAAAGCACGAAGAGGCCAATAGGAAAACAGTAGAAAACACATATATACAGAAGCACATACCATTGTGACGCAAAGTATAGCACAGCCGGTGCTCAGAAAAGATCAAGAAGAGAGCTAGAAGCAAGGATCCAACGCTGTTTTTTCAGAAAAGACGGTGGCACATCTCGCTGAATGTGAGTTTATATAGGGAAAATAAAGGGGTGTCAGCAAAAAAGGAAAGTAAACCCGCCATTTTTGGAGGAGCACATAGGTGGCGCCTATAAGTGGTGCACCTAGGTGGTGCACGGAACAGCTGCAAATTTTAGCAGCACCGCCCCTGAAATATGGATCTCGCCAAATCGGCACCATTTATTTGAACCTGCACAGAGAATTTTGCATATAACTTACACAGACAAAACCCAAAGAAAGGGGCACATCGTAGAATCCGGAATGTCATTTTATAAAATTTTGAAGCAAGTTTACAACATTCCACTGTTAGTACAAAGCTTGGGAATAACCACAAATATAGAATAGCTACTCCTCGTCTGATTCCTCCTCGTCAGATGATGCCTTCCGGAAGTGTTTGGCCAAGAGACGGGCGCCTCGTCGAGTGATCCGTCGCGACCATTGAGCAGCTGCAGCAGCTTGGGAATGGGGAGCAGAATCTCGAACCCTCTGGGTAACCTCAGTATCTAAGCGGTCCTCCTCAGATGCCTCCATGGTGAATTCCTCGCTGCTGGCTACATTCACCTCTTGGGCTGGGAAGTCTTGCTGTAATATCAAGATTTGTGTTAGCAATCAGAATTAAAGAAAAGTAACAAAGACAGAAAAAGAGGCATACCTGGATGATATTACGCCAGCGTAGTTCCTGCAAAGTAACAGATATGTCAGGCATGTTTTGAGCTAAAAATGGCAATTTACAAAGTAAAAGTCTTACCCTTTTCCAGCGGATATCGGCATAGAAGGCGCCGAATTGTTCTTCAAAGCCTTGTGGATTATGACAAATATCAGATTTATATAGATCATATGCCTGAAGTATTAAGCAGAAGTTATAATCAAGTACATTGGCCCAATCGGAGGCATACCACATCCCACGCTGGTTATCCCGTACTACCTCCTCGAATAGGTACCGCTTCCCGACACGCCTGTACCAAGCCAGATAATCTGTGTAGTTGACTTCCTGAAGGACATGTCTGTCCTGGGAAGCCATAGCTGCAGCATGCCGGCTTCTGGAAACTGAACGAGTCGAAGTCGGACGGTCCATAGCAGAAGGGGGAGGGGCAGGAATGCAGAACTCATTCAGAAATTGATGCCGCACGCGCCTCGGGAGGAAATACGCCGATTTTTCATGCAGTAGAACTTCACCTGCTAGTCCCTAAGAACGCGGCCAGAGTTCAGGGGAGCCCAGTCAAAGCCATCAAATCTAGAGAACGGGCGCAGATGAACTTGTTATGGGAAAAGAAGAAAAAATCTATAAGCAATTTAAGCAACATAGATTTAAAAGCATTATAGGACACTGTAACCATGCTGCCGGGGGTGACCACAAATAAATAATATATGTGTGCCAAAAGTGGCAAAGCCACAACAAAAATAAAAAAAATGCAAAATGCAGAAGTCGCCACCTAGTCTATTAAAATGGAAGACGAGGAAAACCATAAAACATGAAAATCATGCAAAACAAATAAAAAAGGGGCTACGTGAACTAGAAATGCGGGTAAGGATCCCTGCTACATACGAGGAAGGTGTTAGGCACCCTCGTACACTCGATAAATCGGTCTTCTATTGATTTCTCTCTTGCTTATGAAATATCAGCTTTTCAGCCTTTTGCTGTACGCCCGAGGGCGATATGCCATGCTATGCAAATGCTTGTGGTGTCTAAAGTATAGGTGCATGATGTGTAGGGGTGTGTCCTAATGCTCAGAAAAATCGCTCGTGTGTCGGGCCAAGAGTTGATGCAATAGCATTGCATAATAAGATCAAAGATCTAATGTATTGAGCGATTTATCATCATTGCTTTCTACATGCCTAAATGCAATCTAAAATGCAAGAAAATTACTGAAAACAAATTTGTGCCTTTCTAATGCATCATGGAAGAAAACCAGATGAAAACCCAGAAGCAAATCGGGTTGAGAAAGCAAGCAAAACATATGAAAAACATGCTGTGTGCTACTGAAAATAGGCCACTGCACCTGTTTGGTGTGCCAGTTTGGTGCGCCACCTATGTGCATCTATGTGGGCCAATAAAGTATGTAGAGGCAAAAAAAAACAGGAAGCCACACAAAGCAAAACATCAGAGGATGCACTCTAGAAAAATATGCCGTAGAGTCATTCCGTAAAACTCAGGGAAAAACCATGCATCAAAAGTACATGAAATGCAAATGCGATGATAATGGACCTTGTGCTCAAGGGCAAGTAGCCTCACACAAGATCCAACCTATTTGAGCTAGATGAAATGTGCAGGATCCAGTTAGGGCGCTGGATCATGGGCTGATGCACAAGGTTCTCCACAAAGGAGTAAGGTGCAATCGACCTACTAGATTTAGCCTGGAACTGAATAATAAAACGAGGAAAACAAATGGAAAACAATCTGATCAAAAGCTGAAAACATGTAGGTGATATCTTGGCATACCAGAGAATCAATTATAAAGAAATAAGCTCAAAACTTTGCGATAAAGTAATGCAAACAAAGATGTAATGCGAGTGCTCTGATCTCTGGCCAGTCTGGCGCGCCTGCTGAGTGCGCCAAACTGGTGTGCGGGTTGGGTGCGACTAGGATGTGCGCCTCGGGGAGTCTGGATCAGACTGTAATCTGATCCAGAACCCACCCCAGCAGAGATGCAAGGAGGATTCATGCTAATGCTAAAGGGCTCGTGCCAACATTGAAAACTGAAAGCATGATGGGAATGCATAGAATCGAAAATCATCATGTAAATCATGCTTTAAAAAATAAAACAAGTTGATGGGTTCATGCATGAAAACATGCAAAGTGCCAAAGCATAGACATATTCTAAATGACTGCAATCAGAGTGCATGAAAATAATGATCATAAGCAAGCTTCTATGTGCGAGAATACATGAAAGTGCGTGGCAAAGCTACGTGCAATGAAATGATAAAAAGATGGCAACTTATGCAAGTTTTATGCTAAAGACACAAACAAAGATTAGCATGGAGATTATTTAGCATGAGAAGCAAGCATGTTCATTATATAAAACCCTATGAAAACAGGGAATAAA
>JAMKQA010020541.1:0-10263 GCA_024699735.1 Posidonia australis | reverse complement strand
TAAATGGGCCTAAATATGTCTTGTGTGTCCAAGTGGGCTCAAATAGGACTCAATGGGCCTAAGTGGGCCTTCATGGGCCCAATTGGGTTTCCATGAATCAAAAGGGCCTTGATAGGGTTAGAGCTCAGCCACTACATCCTAATCCTGCAAAATTAGAAATTTGGGGTGTCTACAGAAATGATTCTCAATCACTTCACATATTGCCGTAGGAGAAGTAATCTGGTTGGAGTTGAAGGTGAGCGAGTGGATGTTGTTGGTCCGCCTATGGCAATTGACCCTTCTATGAAAGAAGGCAGTGTTTGAGTCACCCTCCTTCAACCATTGTATTCTGGATTTCAGCCTCCAAAAGGCCTCCTGCTCTTTTAATAGATCATGGTACTCTGATCTCAATGCTTGCTTTTCTACCCAGACTCCATCATTGATTGCAGAATGCTCAGTCAAACTGTCAATGAACTATATTTGTGTTTCAATGTAACTTAATCTCTGGCTTCTTGCTGCTCTAATCGGGCCAACCCAGTTTTTTAAATTGTTTTTTAGATTTTCCAATCTATAGGTGAAGCCAACCAATGGGTTAGGGGTGTGGTAAAGAGCTTTAGATTTCTGCCAACAGTCCTGGATAAATGCCTCGCATCCATCAATGAAGAGCCAATATTTATAAAATCGAAAAGGAGTGGGACCCCAATCCTGTCTAGCAGTATCTAAAATGATTGGGACATGGTCAGAAATCACTCTGGCCTTCCCAGAGTAGAAGGAATGAGGGAATTTGAAAGACTAGGGGGAAGAGATGAGAAAACGGTCAAGTTTGACCATTGTTGGGTGTGCTTGGAAATTGGACCAAGTATATGAACAATTGTTAGGAGAGAGATCCACCAATTGGTTACAATTGATGAAGTCATTAAAGGAAGTCATATTCCTAGTGATCCTAGGGTTAGAGGAATGTTTGTGGGTGAATCTAATTAGATTAAAGTCTCCTCCAAGAACCCAATTAGTATTGACCACCTAACTGAGGTTATGTAGTTCCTCAATAAAATCAGTTTTAAAACGTGCTTCACAAGGAACATAAACCCCTATTAACCACCAATCAAAACCATCTTCATAAGTATGAAAATGTAAGGACAGGCTTTAGGTGCACGATAAATGTGCTTTAATGTCAAATAAGTTGCCATCCCAGCCAATCAAAATGTCCCCTGATGCACCAGTGGAAGGCAGGTGGGACCATGAGGTAATTTTCCTGCACCTTAAGGATCTACGGGAGCGCTTTGGGAGAAGGATTCCTTTTTGGTTTCAATTATGATGATTAGATCACATTTGTGCGATCTTTCTAAATTACGCACAGCTTTGGATTTAGCACTTGACCCTAGGCCCCTGATGTTCCAAGCTTCTATAATCATTGATTATTGGGGGGAGAACGAGAAGGGAAAGCCCTCCCGTGGGAGCTAATCATATCATCCAGGGAAATGAAATTTTTTCCCTGATCTATCCTAATTTGGTTAAAAAAAGTTTTCGCAACTGCAGTAGTCCTAAGGGAGATGCTAATATTGTCATAAAAAGTTTGAAAATGCTGATAAGAATCCCAAATCAAGGGATCTACTTCCTTATTTAACATGTTGGCAAAATTGGAGGCACTCTCAGGAGGTGTTAAGGAAAGTAAAGCATCATTACTTAGAGATCTAGTATCACATTGTGTAGAGTCAGAGAGGAGTTGACTGTTACCTGGGGCATGCACCAGAGTATCAGGATGGGAGGAAGGTAACTCTGACATGGTATTGTCCAGATCATTCTTTTCCATGCAATCGTATAATGCTAGGATTTTCTTGAATTTTACCATGGAGATATTCCTGACCCGGATCTCAGCTTCGACAAAGCTTGTTGTGTCCATAGAGGCATGAGAGTCAGTCCCCTGAGAGTTTGTAGTACCAGAGGATAGGGAGGGGGAGGCATTGAAGAATCCTTTAGAGGATGAGGGGGTGGGAAGGAGGCCAGTAGAATCGGTAGAGGGAACATGCAGTTGTGGTAAGGAGGAAGATCTAGTCCATACGTTCTTTCCAGACTTAGGGATTTTCCTAGTCCTGGCTCTGCGCCAACCCTTGGTGTTTTTGAATGACTTCCTGTTGGGGTGAAGTCCTCTCTGAGGCAGGCCTAGGGGAGATCGAGAAGGCCAAGTTGTAGGGGTAGGTTGGGTGGAGGGAGAGGATCCACAAATGTCCCAACTTCGCCTATACTTAATGGGGTATACTATTCTACCAAAAGCGAAGAATTGGGTATCGGGCAAATCTTTCCCATGGTGGATCTTTATCCGTAAATGGGCAAAGCTCTGTTGCTTGGCACGATCTATGGACAGGTCGACTTCTAATAGGTTTGCAAACTCAACGACCATGACCTGGAATATGTCAACATTCCATAAGTGATGAGGAATACCTTCTAATATTATCCAAACGCCCTCCTCTCTCAGCGTGAAGACCACGTTGGATTGAGGAGTTTAGTGAATAAAGGAGGCAGACAAAGATTACAGAGAGGAACCATACAGATTAAGAGTATCATTTTTGATCTTAGGAGATGGAAAGTTAAGAAGGAACTTTCCTGGGGATGAGTCCTTGACCTCCACCCCAGAGGCCAGAGGCCAGTTGGAAGCTATATGATGCTCAAGAAGCTCTTTGGTTAGGTGAGTGGAGTGTTCTGAGACGAGGGCACAACAGGAGAGGGAGAGAAGTAGGTTACAAGTGGCTTTAGAGGGAGGGATGATGGTGGGGTTATGTCCTGAAAAAATTTGCAAATTGTCACAAAATGAGAAGGAGAGAGACATTGAAAATACAGTCCAGAATATCTACAGGTACTACGATTGTGGCCACGAAGCCCATAACTAAAACAATGTCTAGAGGCACGACAGTAAGTTACCAGAGGTGAGTTGAGCTTCCTTCGATTCACGATGGTTCACCCTTCCGAAGCTACCAGGGGATGTGTAGCTTCACTCCGAGAGCTAACGGAAGTGGAAGTGGGTGGAATAGGAGACGCTAGAGGAGTGAATCATGAGCCAAAAGAAAAGGGGGGAGTAGGTGAATCGGGAATGTCAAAGCAAATCTCTTTGTCAGTAGGGCATAATAAGACAAACCCATTATAACAACTACAGGGTGGAGGGGGGGAAGTTGAAGGTCTGCACACGTTACTGCCTGGCAATGAATGCAGGACGGGATAGGGTGGCGATATGATTTGTCATTGTCAGAAGGTCACCCAGAACCATTAATGTAAGGAAGTAAATCCGCCGTATCACAAGATACATGGTTACCATTAAAGTATACCGAATTGGCTTCGAAAAAATCGTTAAGAGGTGTATTAGTAGGGTCAGACTAAGCGATATTAGGGAGGGATTTAATATAATCCTTTGTATGTATCGGTAGGTGAAAAGCAGAAAAATTCCACACAGAGCTCGAGACATATTTGAGGAGATAGTGGGCTTGTCAGAGTCTCGAAAAACCCTCTGACCAGTCGTCTCCCTAGCAGGGGTCTAAGGGAAGTGTCCGATCGTCGCCCACCGGAGGGAAACCACCGATCGACGAGGCAGAAGTAATCGTGGGGTCGGAAGGGGAGGAATTTTTTTTAAGAGAGTGCCTTCGTCGTCCGGCGAAAGATCTTCAGATGGCGCAGTAAGGGGCGAAAGTCGATCCAGAATGACCTTGCAAGGGGCTAGATTACCGAAGAGAAGAGCAGGATCCAGAACCTTCGTCGAAGGAGAGACAGCGAGCCAGGTGGGCCGGGAGGTCTTAACAAACGAAACAGAGAAGGGGAGATTTCTCTGATGAGAAAAAAGATAATCCAAATCGGAGTGTATATAACAATGATTCAAGGCATTTAACTAACTAAACGATATCTCTTTAGTATATAAAAAATAATCTACGGCTAAATCAGCATAAGATCCAGGCAGAGTGGGAGAAATAGAACTATCGTAAAACAATATTATCAGAGGACTGAGATCACATAGAAAGTGTGAGGCTCGTCCCTGGAATGGAGGATCATGACGAGGAGGTTGAGAGCAAGGGCTAAACAATTTCAAAAGAGGGCGAACAACCGTGGAGGCTTTATTCACCACGACCAAAGAAGGGAGGGAAGAGGGTTCCTTCCCAGATCGATTTACCTGAGGGGGAGAAGGAACGATTCTCCCCGAACGTCGAGGTTTTTTACGGATTGAAGTAACAGGAGGTTCATTCTCTTCCAGAAGTCTCTCCTTGAAGACAATCCAGTCGAAGGAAGTGACATGACGGAGGAGAGTACGAGAGCGATGACTAGGATTTTTCATACTCTTAGAGTTGATTTAATATCAATATAGTAAAATATGTGTAACTTTTCGTCGAAGAGTTTGAAGTAATCGTTGGAATCGTCTTCAAAAAAATAAACGTGTTAAAAAATTAAGGTGGGGGCATCATTCCACCCGTGTGTTCGTGTAATGTGTATGTGTATCTTTTACAATTTTTGAAAGGGAAAAATGAAAAAGGAAAAAGAAGTCCCCAGATCCACCTGGGCCCCGGGCCTGAGGAAGGGGCCCCGCGCACGACTGACGCAGGTCTTCTTCCCTTAAGTCGACGTGTTGCTCACTTGCTCTTCCACCTGCAGTCTCGACTTTCAGAGGCAGAAATGGAGAGCACGACCGCAACCTCCGCCGCCAGCTCCCCATCCCGTGTTTCTTCCGTGAGATGGTCGATACTTAGCCGAGCCTTTCTATCCGCTTCATCCTCTTCTTCGACTGGTGAGCTTTCCTTCCTAGATCTCGATCGCTATGTTATTCTTCACAAAATTAGATCTGGAGCGTGCAATCGTGAGAGATAAACAGATACCTGTTTTGCCATTTCAAGTTCGTAATCATCTCAAGCACGAAAGAATTTTTAAAATGGAAAGAGGGTGTTGTTGGTCTAGAAAGGAGAGTTTCTATGTAATTGCTAATACTTCGTTGTATATTTACCTTCTCCATTTCTAATCGATCTGGGGAGAGGAAACACATCATGCATTTGGATTCACCATTGCCAACTGTTCTCTTGCTCGCATTTGGTTGCTCTTACGAGTTTTCATGTGGTACTAAATTATAGACGGTTTGCAGATGATCGGTCTGAGATGGAAATTAGGAGAGTTTCTAGGAAGACTGCGAGCGGCTTTAAGATGATCCCATTTCACTTTCGAAATGAGCGTCTCAGTGAACCATTGGATGCTTTTCCAAAGATCAAAGAGGCTGGTAGCACCAAAGACGCTTGTATCTGCTATACTTTGCCCACCGGCACATCGCAAAAACTAACTCTGTTGTAATTCCTTCTTCTGTTTTTGTTCATGCATACGTTTACAAGAGAAGTAGTACAAACCATAGTTGGTAGATCTCAGGCTGTTCTAAACTTCTTTATTCGAGGCCTCCTGTTCAAGTTTATGTGTATTCACGAGGTGTTATGAATGCCACCTTTGCTTGGAATATAAATTTCTTCGTAGGTGGACTCTCTCTTTAAAATTCAAAGTGGATGCTCCTGCATCAATTTTGGCAATCACTTGTTCTGATTCTAAGCTACCATATCGACTTGAGCAATGGATACTGGCTCTGGATGTTGTAGATTCCCCATTTTGATTACTCCATATAATCTATAGGCATATCCAACAAACATATTATGCTTTGTCCTTATCATTACAATGGCAGTTGTTAGGTCATGTTTAATAATTGTTTATGGTTCAAAGAGCCACTTGTCAGTGTTTTTTTGTGGTGATGTAGAAACAAATAAAAATAGGGAGGGTCTACGGTACCTTCAAGGGTACTGTAAATTTTGGTAGGTACTAGAAATTTTTTAAATTGATTGTTAATTCAAACATATGGGTGGGTGTGATTTGCAACTATAAGAAAGTGATTCTAACTGCTTAGTAGGAATTTACAACTTTGCGAGATAACACCATTGGTACCTTAAAATTTCCCACAAAGACTATTCTTAAGAACATTGTATTGTTGTATTGTGATAGCATTAGTTTCTATCTCTTGATCAGGCACCAAATTTTCTTGACTTCTTTTTTAGCATTCTAATGTAAAACAAGCTTATATAGGAATTAGATAACTATTATCATCATAAATTGATTTATGCAAACCATATCTTGAGGTTTTTTTTTCTGTTTTTTCAGCCAAAGAATTGAGAACTCTATCAACCACAAGGACTTTGAGATCTCTGAAAAATACAACATCGACAATACCGGGCTTGTTTGTAAGTGCACTGAACACCACTTATTGTGTAGTTCAATCTTGTCATGCATTAATGCAGATTAACTGTTGATAAGCCCAATAGCCATTATCTATTAATATTCCATTTTGTGTTACCATTTTATAAATAAGTGGCACATACTTTATTCAGCAGTGACACACCTTTCCATTCACTATTCATGAAGGGAGTTACCGATGGATAATATATACTTTCCAAAGCTATGCATTTTTAGGTGCAAAATATTTTAACGTGTCACACAATCTCTGGAATTTCATGTCTGTCCCTCCATCTACAGTCAGTCTAGAAATTTATCTGCTTGAATTTCATGTCTGAATATTTTAATGCTGTCCCTCACTTTGATATGTGTCTCTTCCTAATCCATGGCCAACAAATGTATATTATATTCAACAGAAAAGTAAAAGGAATATGCAGGTTCTCTTTGGTTTCTTTCAATTTTCAATATTTTCCTGCTCCTGTTAAAACAACACATTTAACTTCTATTTAGCAGCTGTGACATAAATACATTTTTTTATTTTGTATTTATAGGTCATTGGCCGTCAGAGGATGTTCTTGCCTACTTCTGCTTAAATCACGTGGACATGTTCAGGTCTGCCAACTTTGTTGTCGATGAAGGTGCCTTCGTCTGAAATTGTTCTAGTGGGTTGCTTAGATCCATATCAATCATACTTGTTGACTATATATGGATTTTAGTGTTTTTCTTGGGGGACTTTCAGATCAAAAAGAGTACTTGAACTGGGATCTGGTTATGGATTAGCTGGCTTGACCATTGCGGCTGGCACAGATGCACATGATGTCAGCATTTCTGATGGCAATCCACAAGTTGTCGATTGTATCCTTTCACTTGCAAGTTTAGAACAATGGAGAGTTTGCACAATATACGCATTCCTGATTGTTGTAGAGTTTCTTTTGTCTTATCAAGAGATCATAAAACACTTGTGTCATGATCCTTTACATAGGCTTGTGGTAGATAACACAACTAAGATGAAATATGAAAAAGCAAATACTCTACTTGATGATAGGCTCATTAGAAACTAAGGTAACATTGGGTAACGATTTTTTCTTATTTTGAGTGTTTTTTGGAAGTCTGGTGTTTTGGATTTTTTTTATGGTTGATAGCTTATGAGATGGTGCTTGGAATCTTGTTTGGCTACACTTCAAATAAGCACTTATGTAAAATGATGAACTTACTACACTTCAAATAAGCACTTATGTAAAATGATAAACTTACCTTGGGTATTTAAAAACCAAACTCCCAAAGAATAAAACCCTATGTGCCTCTCTTTTCTTCCGTCACCCCTTCCCCTCCATGTTATGCCTTTTCCTCTATGTTGCCTCGGTCTCCTCCTTTGTCTACTTTGGATCTCCATCATCTCCTTTAGGCTCCGAATCTTTGGTGCCATCTCCTTTTCGTCTCAAAACTCGTAGTGTCATCACGTTTTTGACGTTGTCTCATTCGGTATGTAGTCGTTTTGCTCATGTTTTTATTTGAGTTTTGATTGGAATGGGGTTTGATTTTTTTTGCAATGTTTATTATTTGAAAACATGACTACAATGTTTATTGTACTATTTGGTTTAATTAGTAAAGCATCAAAATAGTACCATCATCATCCATCGAAATGTTATTAAAGTGAGGAATATATTTATTGTCATTTTCAAATAAATTAGTAGTATAATTGCCTCATTTAGAGCAGCTTATGAGAGAAATTAAATCCTTACTTGATACGAAGGTTTACGTGCATAATATGGTTAGACACGAGGTAGATGAAAGCCCAAAATGGAATGGTTAGAATTTGGACTTCTTTTTTTTTTGAAGTGTTGTGATGTCTTTTTGCATTGAAGTTGGCTTCTTTTTGGATTTTTTTATTACTTATTTCTTTATAGAGAAATACAAGCCTCAAAGGTTTGGTGAGATTTCTTATTTCTTTTGTGTATGCAACTTATGCAATTATTGTCTCTTGAAATTCTTACTATCATGAAATATTGGTTTAGTTGGTTATATGATTAACATTTGAACTATCTTTTGTTTGGTAATTATTTATTTCATGATACTTCTCTTCAAGAAAATGAGACTTTCATGTATTTGTCTTTGACTAGTTCAATTATTTATGTATAAAGAAGATATTTATGATACTACTTTAATTTAAATTAACATGCTTGCAAATTTTCATGTGGTAGATTCTTTTCCTGCCACCACTAATTTTTTCTTCTTTGAATGACTGTTCATATTATTTTACTAACTGGTCATGAAGAATTTATAACTAAAATTTAGTTTGTATGGGAACTTATTGATATCTTCTTTGGTATTTCTTACGATTGCACGTAAGGGAAAATGCCAAAACAATGGAGTTAAGAATAAGGTAATTGCAAAGTAAGATGATGCTAAACACAAGATATGGCTTGACATTTGTCTTGAGGAAGTTAGGAATAGAAATAAAGAGAATGTGAGACTTGGCACACAAGGAGATACCAATTTCATTAGGAAGTATGACGAAAGTTACGATGTTGTGTACATTTGTTCCCAATTTAAGAATCATTAGGATAATGTTAGGAAAGACTAGAAAAATTGGATGACTTTGGATCGAGAAATAGAGGAGGTTTAGACGAGGAAGCTATTGCAATGGATGATAAGTGGTCATCGCCCTCTGTCAAGGTTAACATGCTATTTACAATTTTAAATTTATTTATCAACCATTTTTTTTTTATAAGTCATTAATTACTTCGTATTTTCAAATAACAAAGATATCTTGGAGCAAAAAAGTTCAAAGATGGTCATATTTTGACACATTTTGAAAAACTTAACCTCCTCTTCAAAGGATCATTAGTTATTGGCAAATATACATTGGTATTGGTAAATATGTAGTATTACTAATTGTAAGTAATACAATGGACAATGCGACAACTAGTATCACTAAAGTCTGAACAATAGAATGATCTTATGGAGGTAGAAGTACTTGATGGCATTGATGAAGTACTACTGATCTTGAAAGTAATAAATGACAGTCAAAGTCTCGAGAATAAGTTTTAAAAGAATGGAAAGCTGAATGTAGGTTGACGTCATAGAAATTGAAGATGTGATCACTATTTTGAACAAAAAGATGCAATTTAGTTAGGAAATTCTCAAGTTTGAGAAAGTTGGGTATGATAATTATTACTAAACGTCAAAATAAGCGCTTATTTTACAACAAGTTGAACCACCTACTTAACTACAAAAGTTAGCTTATTCTTAGTTCAAAATATGGGATAAACGCTCAAAATGAAATACAGGTCGAGGGAGTTTATGGAGAAATGTAGATTTTTTTGGTTTGATTTTTCCAATATTGTTCTCATTAGATCCTTATTATTACCAAACAAACCTCTTGAAAATTACATCTTTTGCCATCGAACAAAATGCTTGTAATTATACCTCTTCTGTGTTTACACATCTTTATAGTTGTCGCTCCTCCCTCATCTTTTTCGATCCCACTCTTTCTTCGCCGTCGCTCCTCTCCCTCCTTTGCTGCATCCATCAGTCCTCCACCTCCGTCACTCTCCTCCCACCTCCACTGCTTCCCATACCTAGTTTTTTTCAAACATGAGAATTTTCTAAGAAAATTATGTATATTTGTTCAAAATAGTAACTACATTTTGGAGTCTCAAGTCAAGATGTCTACCTTCATTCAACTTTCCACATTGTGGAACTAATTTTTTAGTCTTTGACTGTCGTTTGCTACTTTAGGTGTCAAAGAAGTTTCAGCAGTGTTACCAAGTACTTCTATCTCAATTAGATTATTCTATCGTTTGGTGGTATTAGTTGCCTCACTGTTCATTAGATTTTTTGCATTTGGTACCACTACATATTTGCCGTTAAGTTTTACAAAATGTGTTGACCATCATTGAACTTTCCTGCTAAGGATATCTCCATTATTTACATTTACATACGAATTAATGAATGATTTATAAAAAAAATCCAATAGTTGATATATACATTCATAATTGTAAATAACATACTAACCTTGGCAAAGAGTGATCACTACTGATCATCTATTGTAAC
>JAMKQA010020537.1:0-15909 GCA_024699735.1 Posidonia australis | reverse complement strand
GCAAAGGGCTCTAGCTTCTCGGGGATAGAGAAGTGGGAAGAGCAAGCAAGCGGTTGGTGGTGTAGCCAACAAGTAAGTTTGTTATTTTATTTTAATACAGGAAAAATCTCAAGAGGGTCTTGAGGAGTGGACTAGGCAGGGTTGCCGAACCACTATAAATTCCTTGTCTATATCAATTACTCTCTTCCTCTTCTTGTTTGTTAGATAATAGCATAAGTAGTTAAGATTGATTATATCTGTTAAATAGTATCCATTGTATGCAATTTTTATTAAACTATAAAAAGTAGTCGAAATAATTCTAAAATTTATAATTCTCTATTCACCCCCCCTCTAGAGGAGCCATTCTATCCAACAGAATCTATCTCTGCTCTAGCCCCTTAGACCATTCACTTCGAGCCTAAGCCTTCTGATGTCCTTTATCGGGTTGACCGGTTTGAGCCGGTTAATTTCATTCTGCCCTTAGAGCTTGCCGGCCATTTGGCCACTTCTGGCAACACCCGTTTGATGGTCGACAACCTGTGTCGCAAATGGGGATACGAGAAAGGATTGCCTCTGGGGCTTTATGGCCAAGGAATCGTCGAGCCGATCGAGGCTGAAGAATGGATTGAGCGAGACGGTTTGGGATATGAGCGGTGTTGCCAGAGGAAGAGATCGCAACGCCATGGTAAGCCTTCCAAGATGATTATTCCACGAGATTTATCCAACTTTATTAGCGCAGGCGTTATGGATCCAATCATATGCAGTGTCAGCACCATCAGCTTGGGTCTGTCTAGAGGATTCATATCAGGACAGTAGCCAGCTAGAGCAGTAGGTATAGAATAGGAGATCATGCAGACAGAGCAGTCAGCAGTCCAGATAGTTGCCCAGGAAACAGACTCGGATGATGACATCAGGGATCTGGACCTCTTATTTCAGGAGCAACTGGATGTGCTTGCGGAAGACATAGCAGAGCATGATTGCAGGAGGAAGGGCAAAGCAGTTGCCACAGTAGAAACACCAATACCACCCCAGGACCAAGTTTCAGTTATGGTTCTACACGAGACAGACAGAAGGGATGCTAGATCATTGGAGTTAATCTCCTGTCAGCCGGGAGGCGGGTCTAGCTGGTATTGGCAGTATAAGCCTCACCTGGAGGGTGAGAATCAAATCCTTGAAACAAGCATGAGAAGGACAGGCGGCAGTAATCTCACTAGTCTACAGCAAAGCAACCGCCAGCAAGCAGAATTTTGTACAGCTAACAGAAAAAGAGAAAATCCCAAAAAAAACAAAAAATCAAAATCCAAAAACAACAATAAGGAAGTATCGACATTAGAGGCAGAGACTCCCGGTTCCTCGGATCATCCAGACAGGGAAGCAGAAGAAGTAGCACAATGCCGATACAAGAGCACGAAGGTCACTGTGACAATCCTTAAACGCCATCAGGGCGCAGAATCAGAAGAGGTCTTCTCAGTTGACATAACAGACCCGACATTTGAAAAAGAGATCCTGTCAGAGCTAATTGCTAATGAAGAAGAGGATGAGGTCCATGGAGCAGATTATGAAGAGGAGCCATCACAAATCCCCTTTTATGACAATGATCCAGAAGGCCCAAACCTTCATGTAGAGGAGGAAACAGAGCTTATCAATATCGGCACAGCGGAAGAAATTAAAGAAACACACATCAATGCCAAATTATCACCACAAGCAAAGGCATAGTTTATAACTTTCCTGAAGGAATATGTGGATGTTTTTGCATGGAGCTATGATGACATGGTGGGACTAGATATTGAAGTGGTAGTTCATACATTACCACTTATACCCAATTCAAAGCCAGTTAAACAAAAGCTCCGTAGATGGCGCCCCCAGTGGCTTTTGAAGCTTAAAGAGGAGATTATGAAACAGCACAATGTCAACTTCCTCAAAGTCGTGTTGTATCATGAATGGCTCACCAATGTGGTACCAGTGCCGAAAAAGGATGGACGGGTTCGCATGTGCATCGATTATCGAGATCTTAACAAAGCGAGCCCCAAAGATGATTTCCCGCTCCCTCACATTGACATTTTGGTAGACAACACTACAGGGCATAAGATGTTGTCTTTTATGGACGGGTTTTCCAGATACAACCATATCAGAATGGCTGAAGAAGATATGGAGAAGACATCTTTCATCACTCCTTGGGGAGTCTTCTGTTACAGAGTGATGCCATTCGGGTTGAAGAATGCAGGTGCAACATACTAAAGGGCCATGACAGCTTTATTCCACGATCTTATGCATCAAGAAGTTGAAGTATATGTGGATGAC
The DNA here is from genome assembly GCA_024699735.1 of Posidonia australis. Classification (NCBI taxonomy): domain Eukaryota; kingdom Viridiplantae; phylum Streptophyta; class Magnoliopsida; order Alismatales; family Posidoniaceae; genus Posidonia; species Posidonia australis. The sequence continues at coordinate 13,629 of JAMKQA010020537.1, read as the reverse complement.
ATGATTGCCAAATCTAAAGAGCCCAAGGACCATCTCTCCTGCTTGAGGAGGTTGTTTGAGCACCTGCGAAAATATAAGCTCCGTTTGAACCCCAATAAATGTGTATTTGGGGTATCCTTTGGAAAGTTACTGGGTTATATCATCAGTCAGAGGGGAATTGAAGTGGACCCTTACAAAGCCAGAGCCATTGTTGACATGCCTCCCCCAACCACCGAAAAAGGGATTCGTGGTTTATTAGGCCGATTACAATATATCAGCAGGTTCATTGCACAGCTTACGCCTCTATGTGAACCCATATTCAAGCTACTAAGGAAGAACGCCCAGACTTGCTGGAATGATGAATGTCAAGTGGCCTTTGATAAAATCAAGCAGCTTCTGGTGAAGCCCCCAGTTTTTGTTCCCCCCACGCCAGGACGCCCTCTGCTACTATATCTCTCCATAACCCAGCATTCTATGGTCATAGTTCTGGGTCAGCATGATGAATCTGGGCGCAAAGAGAAGGCTATCTACTACCTTAGCAAAAAGTTCAATGACTGCAAGGTTAAATACAACCCAATAGAGAAAGTCTGCTTATCTCTGGTGTGGGCCACACAACGCCTCCAACATTATATGATGGCATATCCAGTATTGTTGTTGTGTCGGCATGACCCTATCAAATATCTATTTTAGAAGCCAGCTTTGGTGGGCAGATGTGTCAACTGGCAGGTGATGTTATCCCAATATGATATCACTTTTGTCACACAAAAATCCATGAAGGGACACGCCATGGCAGACCATTTGGCCGACTTACCTTTGCCAGAATATCAGCCTTTGCAAACTCTATTCCCAGATGAAGATATATTATTTGCAATGGGCGAGGAGGAATTGGAAGGACCTCAGAATGAGCATCAGTGGTGTCTGTACTTCGATGGTACAGTCAATAAACGAGGAAGAGGCATCAGTGTAGTTCTAGCAACACCACAAGGACAACTTATTCCCTTTACGAGGAAGTTGACTTTCGAATGCACCAATAACGAAGTTGAATATGAGGCCTGCATTTTAGGCTTACAAGTAGCAAGGGACCAAGGCGCTCGAGAACTCCACGTATTTGGTGACGTGATGCTGGTTATTTCGCAAGTCAATGGCGATTGGAAGACAAAGGACCAGAAGCTCGTACTATATCATGAACATTTGCTGAAATTGACTAAAGAATTTGGAGATGTCAAATATTCTTTCATGAAGCAAGCCAAGAATGCATATGCAGACGCTCTGGCAACTCTGGCATCATGGTTATCACTCCTAGAGGCACAGGTTATAGACATTTCTGTCACATGCATTGAACAACCAGCACATTGTATGCATATCCATGAGGCACCATCATCTGCTGAATTGCCTTGGTATAATGATGTTAAAACTTTTCTGGAGTCTGACAGTTTCCCTCCAGGTATTTCTGCATCAGATAAGAAGACCTTGACACGATTAGCATCTAAATATGTGCTCGGGGCCGGGCAACTATATAGAAGGTCTTATAACCAGATGCTTCTCAGGTGCGTAGACAAAAGGGAGGCGGATATGCTAATGTTGAAGGTCCACGCAGGCACCTGTGGCCCACATATGAATGGGGTTCTTCTAGCCAAGAAAATAATGTTGTAGGGGTATTTCTGGTCCACTATGGAAATGGACTGCTGTCAGTTTTTCAGAAGATGCCATAACTGCCAGATACACGGCAATTTTATACATGCTCCCCCGCAACAATTACACACCCTGGCCATTTTCTACTTGGGGAATTGATGTTATCGGAGCCATTCATCTTGCTGCATCCAATGGGCACCGTTACATTCTTGTGGCCATCGATTATTTCACAAAATGGGTCGAGGTGGCATCATACAAAACAGTCACAACAGCCATTACAGAAAAGTTCATAAAGAATAATATTGTCGCTAGATATGGGGTTCCATTTGCTATCATTTCAGACAACGGAACTAATTTCATAGCAAAGAGGGTTGAGGATTTCCTCCAGAGTTGCAAGATCTGGCATCACAGATCCTCCCCCTATTGATCACAGATGAATGGGGCAGTAGAGTCAGCTAATAAGAATCTGGTGAAAATCTTGAAGAAGATGGCCGAGATTCATAAAGATTGGCATGAGAAGCTGCCTTATGCATTATGGGCCTACATGACCTCCATCCGGACGTCAACAGGAGCAACACCTTACTCTTTGGTGTATGGCATGGAGGCGGTCCTTCCGTTTGAAGTCGAGATTCCATCGTTAAGAATCTTGAAGGAGGCAGAATTAGAAGAGGTGGAGTGGATGCAAGATCGTTGTGTTCAGCTAGATTTAATTGATGAACACTGATTACAAGCTCTGCGTCATGCCCAATGCTACCTGAAAAGAGTGGCCCGAGCTTATCAGAAGAAAGACCATCCTAGAAGCCTTGAACCAGGAGACTTGGTTTTGTGTGCCATTCATTTGCCCGATGCAAGGGGAAAATTTATGCCTAACTGGCGCGGACCCTTTGTGGTTAAGGAGGCCCTGTCAGGGGGTGCAATCATTCTTGAAGGCATGGACCATAGAGAGCAGTCAGAGCCTGTCAATGCCTCCTACCTAAAGAAGTACTATCAGTGACTCTTAGTCAATCCTTAGCCTTGCAACGTGAGCCCTGCATTTTCATATTTCTTCTTTTCGCCTACTAATATTTTATTGCATTCTAGCACAACAAGAATAATCTTCTACACCTTTTCTTTTGCATAACATCATCATTGCCCGATGAGGAAAATCAGAAGCCTGCCTGCGTAAGACACGTCCAGTCCTTCTCCTGTGTTACTACCCTAGAAACTTAGGAGGTGAGGAAGAGATTTCAGTAGAATGGACAGAATGTGCAAATTCCCAGGGAACCTATATCTCTAGTGGGAGTAAAACAATGATAGGCCTAGAGAGAGTGCGAGCAAAAAAAGAGAGGCAACATAGACTTTGGAGCATAAAATAAATAAGAAGATAGAAGTTGCAGATAGAAGTCGGCTCCAATGAGAGAGGCATGTAGGACGACCCCATCCCTATCACATAACTTTGAGAGGAGTTGAAGCATACACCTACCAAGCCCACAGGTTCAAAGGGACTAGCCACCCCCTTTTATCAAGAAGAAAGAGCAGCCACCCCTCAGCATAGGTGTTTATTACCTTCAAGCCGGGATAGAGTAAGTCGACATGCCTTTGAGGGAGAAAAAGAAATATGAATCCTTAAAAAAGTAGATGTAGGACCGCAAGAATTTGGCATGAAGTCCATAATATCTGAAGGAGAGCCACAAATAAACCTAAGTGTCTAGGTTAGTGCCACATGAGTCGAGGACAGTGTCACCTCTTACAACAGGCAAAACAGGCTCCCTTGGCGCTGAGGGCACCAATATTAATTAATCCTTTCTCTGCATTGCACTTTTTGCACAACATTTAGCATTTTTAAGTCATGCATATTTGTATTGCTTTGCAAGGCGTTTGGCCGTATTTCGACCAGGGGCATGCCAACTGCCTTTTTTTGGTCGTAATATGGGCAAATAGGCATTTGACTAGGGGCATGATAGTCTCTATATCTTGAGAGCAGTTTTGGAAATACATGAACAAAAACAAGTAAGTCAAGATGACAAAAGTGCAAGCAATCTTTAATACAGACATTCCTAATCAACTCTGGGCTTCTTTGAACTGCTAGCCCCTGTGAAACAGGTACCACTAGGCGGAATCTTGCTTATGGGCCATGTCTCCCTTATTTCGGCTTCGTATTCCACTGTGCAACTGGAGCCCTCAGTAATGGCAAGATCAAAGGATTTGATGCCAGCATGCGTCTTGCGGGCCAATTCTGAAGTTGTCGCATTCGAGCCAACAATATACCTTTTATACCGGTCAGGACAGGGACTTTGCTCAATAGAATCCTAGCAGAAGCCAAACTGGCGAAGGACTCACACAGGGTGATACTCCACGCCTCTCGTAAACCCAGGAAGAATCATGAGCCGCATATCCCTGGCATTGAAAAAGGCAGTAAAGGTTCTCGACGTCGAGGATATAATGCACCATGTTACTGAATCCTCAGCAAGATTCCGCAATCTGCTGCATAGCTCATGCACACTTGGAAGTGTCCTCGAATGGTGAGTGCGGCTATAAGCTTCAAAGGCAGAAGGTCGAGGGCGCAGAATCTTCACTCCCATATGAGCGGCAAACCAAACCTGGCAAAACAACGTTTAGTTAAAAAAGGAGCACAGCAGAGTATTTAAGCAAATGGTTTGTTTACCTAAACCAAGGCACCACATCCATAGAAATGGCAGGAGCGCTTCAGTGCTCGATCCAAACCGACATAGGTTTCCGCAAGAAGAACAGGAGCCAGATCAATCTGGCGAACAACTATCGCCCAGGCTATTTCTGCCACCTCGATAGCCACAGTCATCCGACCATGGCTAAAAATAAGCTCCCCGAGGAAGTGCAGCACAAAGCTATAAAGCCACAGGATGCCCAAGGAAGAATGGGCATTGATGATCTCATCAAAATAGTCCAGGCGTACCATAGTAACTGATCCATCTCTGTAAATAAGTCTTTCCTCATAGACATTTCTGGCCACGCCTGTAAGTCGACTCACAACATGAACATAGCTGTCATGGCAAGTAAAGACTGGAGGGGACATGAATGGTGACAGGCCGCAAATCCGTCTGACTTCCTCCAACGTCAGAGTCATCTCTACCTGCCCGAAACGGAAAACGTGCAAGGCCGGTTTCCAAAATCGAGCCACAACGCATAGTAGATGCCAATTAACCTCCACCTTAACTATACTTAGAAATGAGGAGGATATGCCCCAGATCCGTGGTTGTTCATGGTCAGCAGCTGTCAAAGCGTCAATCCAAGCGCACAGAGCATCTGAGCAATGTTTTGGTGTCACCATGGTAGGGTAACTCTGCAGACACAGATTTGGGCCAGATGTGGCAGTAAAAAGGCAGAACTTGACATAAATGTGGGGTAAACGTAACAATCCAGCAGAATATAATATAAAAACATATGCAGAATCAAGAGGCATGTTCAAGATATTTTGTTATATAATCGGGATAATATTACAAAAAAGCAAATTCTGCAGTAAAGCACAGAGAGGCCAATGGGAAAACAGCAGAAAGCACATATACAGAATCACATGCCATCGTGATGCAAAGTATAGCGTAGCCAAAGACCAGAATGGATCAAACAAGGTGCTACAAGCAAGAATCAAAGGTTGTAGGGTGTTCGCAGAAGGGGGCGGCAGTGCATCTCGCTGGGAATGTGAGGTTATAAGCAAAAGGTTTCAACAAAAAAGGAAAGCAAACCCGCCATTTTTAGAGGCGCACCGTTGAGGCGCACCTTGGTGGCGCACCTCAGTGGCCCACCTAAGAGGCGCATGAAATAACTGCAAATTTCAGCAGCACCTCCCCTGAAACATGGATCTCGCCAAATCGGCGCCATTTATTTGAACCTGTGCAGAGAATTTTGTATACAGCTTGCACACAGACAAAACCCCAAGGGTCACATCACAGAATCTGGATTTTTATAAAATTTTGAAGCAAGTTATTACAAAGCTTGGAAATAACTACAAATGTGGAAAAGCTACTCCTCGTCTGACTCTTCCTCGTCAGATGACGCCTTTTGGAAGTATTCAGCCAAGAGGCACACAGACAAAACCCCGAGGGTCACATCACAGAATCTGGATTTTTATAAAATTTTGAAGCAAGTTATTACAAAGCTTGGAAATAACTACAAATGCGGAAAAGCTACTCCTCGTCTGACTCTTCCTCGTCAGATGATGCCTTTTGGAAGTATTCGGCCAAGAGGCGGGCGCCTCGTCGAGTGATCTGGTGCGACCATTGAGCTGCTGTTGCAGCTTGGGAACGGGGAGCAGAATCTCGGACCCTCTGGGTAACCTCAGTATCTGAGTAGTCTTCCTCGGATGCCTCCATGGTGAATTCCCCACTACTAGCTACATTCATCTCTTGGGCTGGGAAATCTTGCTGCAATATCAAGATTTGTGTTGGCAGTCAGAATTAAAGAAAAGTAACAAAGACAGAAAAGAGGCATACCCGGATGATGTTACGCCAGCGTAGTTCCTGCAAAGTAACAGATGTGTCATGCATGTTTTGAGCTGAAAATAGCAATTCAAAGTAAAAGTCTTACCCTCTTCCGACGGATATTAGCATAAAAGGCGCCAAATTGTTCTTCGAAGCCCTGTGAATTATGACAAATGTCAGACTTATATAGATCACATACCAGAAGTATTAAGTAGAGATTGCAATCAAGAACCTTGGCCCAGTCAGAGGCATACCACATCCTGCGCTGGCTGTCCCGCACTGCCTCCTCAAATAGCTATGGCTTCCCAACACGCCTGTACCAAGCCAGATAATCTATATAGTTAACTTCTCGAAGGACATGTTTGTCCTGGGAAGTAATAGCTACTGCGTGCCGACTTCTAGCAACCGAACGGGTCGAAGCCGGGCGATCCATATCAGGAGGAGGAGGGGCAGGAATGAAAAACTCATTCAGAAATTGATGCCGCACGCGCCCCAGAAGGAAATAGGCCGACTTCTTCATGTAGTAGAACTTCACCTGCTTGTCCCTAAGAATGCAGCCAGAGTTCAGGGGAGCCCAGTGAAAGCCATCATATTTGGAGAACGGGCGCAGATGAATCTGTTGCAAGAGAAGAGAAATATATAAGCAATTTAAGCAGCATAGATTTAAAAGCATTAAAGAACACGATATAAAAAAGGAGAGGAAACTTACATCCTTGAGTTCTACCAGGTCCAGCAAATACCGGTAGGACTCATAACTGTAGACCCTAGCAGTAGCCCGGTGGTCAGGCTCAACCCACTGGTGGGGAAGAGGCAGAAGCTCGTCTCGAAGATGACCAAAACTATGCCCTCTGGTGATATGCTCCATAATCCAGTACTAAAAATGGCAGACCGATGTCAGTTTATCAAATATTAAGCATAAGGAAATTTGTTTTGCAAAAGTAATGAAAGTAAACACTTATAGTCAACAGAGGATATAGCCCCACATAAGAGCGGCGCCCAAGCTTAACCACATTGTCGAGCCCGCAAATCAGCCAAGTATAACTAGCGCCGGCCCAGTCATAATGGTCCAAATGTTCCAGATTGGTTAAGTATGCTAACCAATCAGCATGAATGCAATAAGCAGATGAGTCACAGAAAATCATGGCCAACAGATCCAGCAGGAAATGCCTCAATACAAAGTCCGCCTCTTCGCTGTCAGGCTCGGGGTTGGGCCAGAACTGGTCCCACTCTCTCAGCCACCCCACAGTGATCATGTACTTTCCCCAAGGTGGCTTTGGGGGAACACAACCCAAATACGCAGGATCAAGGTGCAGGCCGTGAGTGGTCTCACCTATAATCGGCTCGTCACCGAAAGGAAGACCCGTCAACAGAGCCCACTGATCAGGCAGGACAGTCAACTCCCTGAATGGAAAGTGGAAAGTGTGCGTCTCAAACCTCCACCTTTCCACCAAAGCCCTGAAGAAGTTATAATGGCCATGTATGATGGGTATACGAAGCAAACCTCCAAATGGGGAGCGGTGTAGGAGGAAGTCCAGTAGAAAATCCGGCAGATGGTGAAAATGGTCAAGCATTGGGCCCCAGTGGCACCGCATAATCTGATTCGCATCACCTTCCTGAAATGTCGAGAACAGAGTTAATGCCAAGTCAAAGGCAGGTTATAATTAAAGTTCGCCAAGGCAGGAAATTACCCCAAAGTCGGGACCCTCGCAGATGTGATGGCCACTTAGCAGCCGCCCCTCAAAATTGCCGGACTCCTGGAAATGCATTTGTCAGATGAGGCATCAGATTTATATGCACATTTTCTTCCAGTTTGGGCTTACCTCGATAGGGACAGCAGGAGTCGAGCCGCTAGAGGCACGTGCCCTCGAAGAACTACCTGGCCGTCGGGGGCGAGAACTAGATGACGTATCTCGGGAAGGCTGTGAGGTTCCCTCCTTGGGAACTAGTTCATCCTACAAGGGGGCAAAGGCCAAATTTAAATACAAGCAGCAGGCATGATAGATGCAAAATATTTAAGCATAATGGAGCCCCAAGTCAAAGTGAGACATAGCATTACAGTCAATGGCAGAATAGCAAAGGCATAGCAGTTAAGTGAAGCATAATGGCACATGATAACAGAAATGCAGATAAAGTAGGCATGCAGTTACAGCTCAGCATTATAGAGGAGTTTAAACATTAAGCAAATAATTACATGGAAATGTGAGAATTATATGGCAATTTGTACTTATAAGTTGAAACATGCTGGACAAGAAACATTCCGTGTGGGCTATTATTTTACTCAAGCATAGGTCAGCAGATAGGTGATTAAATGGCCAATACTGATCCAAAGCAGCTTATGATGGAATTACATTTTACATTGGTATAAGAAGCAATATGACAGTTCAGTCAATATACATGGTAGCAAACAATTTTTTTACTTAAACCCATCACCCTTTTCACTGCCATGAAAACAAAAAAACATCACCACTTCAGCCTCCCACCAGCACACGACCAACATTCCACTACCACAGCCCGTTCCACCTCCACCATCACACGGTCGAATCATCACCGCCACATAGCCATCCCGCCACGACTATCAGCCGCCACCTCCAACAGCAATCGTAGGCCATAGCACTAGCCCGCCGGAGCACCGCCGGCGACCAACCATCAACCCGTGGCCACCAAGCCTACCACCCAAACTGCCACCTCCCCACTGTCGTCCACTCACAGCTGCTAACCCACCAAGCCTCGCGGCTAACCCATCTTAGCCCGCAACCATCACCGAGCTGCCATCCTAGCCGCCACTCGCGCAGCCCGTCGGAGCTCACCAAACCGTCGGCCATCCAAGACAAAGGGGCACACAAGCACAAAGCAAGATCGAGAGGGGAAGAGGAAATACCTCCACCGGCGAGCCTCTGTCTAGCCAATCCTGGAGGGTATGATCCATGCCGCCGTCGCACCTCACCGACGCGCTCGATCCCCGCACCAGCCGACAGCACCCCATCGGCGCACCTCCTACGCGCCGCTGCCGTGAAGAGGAGGGGGACGAAGAGAGGAGGAGGGGATAGTGGAGAGGAGATGAAGAGAAAAGAAGGAGAAGGGATGGGTTTCGTATGAGGGAAAAAAAAAGAGAATGGGGAGAAAGATGAAGGGGCATACATAAAGAGAAGAAAATAAAAATATGTATGAATACATGTTGCTTTGAGATATGAAATCAAGTCAGCCAAAATGATAGCAGAACCATGAAGAGCCGAGCAGCACAAATACATATGCAATTCTAGCAAGCAGGAAAAACAAAAGAATGTCCCTTGGCAGTTATGACAGTTATCCAGTGGGACCTTCTTATAAATAATTTAATGGTCGAGGTTCAAAATGCAAAATGGCAGTGAAAATTGCATTCCAACCCCTACCACTCTGTAGCTTGTCACCAGGAGCAAAAATATAAAGAAGAAACCAGCACATGGCCCGTAAATGCACCAAATGGGGTAATTTGCAGAAAACCCCCCATGTTTCGCAATTTACAGATTAGTCCACAAAGGATGCAAGAAATTCTGTTTAAAGCAGACTTTTGTTTAGATACAGTAGAATCTCGAATCTAGCAATCAGAAGGTAGTCGTGATTGGGCAAATTGCAAAAAAGCCCTCAAGTTTAGGACATTTGCAAGTAAGTCTTCACCTTTTGCAAACAGTGCCACTTTTGGTGGAAGAATTCCAGCAAGAAGAGATTGTACACATCTCAGCAAGAGTGCCACTTACTGCACGACAGCATCAGCAGTTGGCATATTTACAGTTCTGCCCTTCAGGGCACCATTGTCATTTTCCTTCCTGAGGGACAATCCAGGGACCATCGCTTTGATTTTTTCAAGATCTCCTTCTGAGCGGATGAGATCCTTCTACCTCTCTTTTGGATTTTCGCAGGCGCAGAATCCAACTTGTTGACTTTGACCGGGCGGTCACTGTCATTTGCCCCTTTTAGATTTTAGCGGGCGCGGAATCCAGCTTGTTGACTTTGACTGGGCGGTCAATGTCATTTGCCTCTTTTGGATTTTCGCGGGCGCGAAATCCAGCTTGTTGACTTTGACCGGACGGTCAATGTCATTTGCCCCTTTTGGATTTTCGCGGGCGCGAAGTCCAGCTTGTTGACTTTTATCGGGCGGTCAACGTCTTTTACCCTTTTGGATTTCGCGCCATTCCGTGCCCGTGAAAATCCAAGAGGGGCAAATGACATTGACCGCCCAGTCAAAGTAAACAAGCTGGATTTTGCCCCCGTGAAAATCCAAAAGGGGCAAAAGACGTTGACCGCTCGGTCAAAGTCAACAAGCTGGATTTCGCGCCTGCGAAAATCCAAAAGGGGCAAATGACGTTGACCGCCTAGTCAAAGTCAACAAGCTGGATTTCGCGGGCACGGAATCCAGTTCCTTGACTTTGACCAGGCGGTCAACGTCATTTGCCTCTCCTGAGTGGTATGGCACTAGGCTGCAAGCTCTGAGGATGTTGCACTCCTGCCAACCCAAGGGGTTGACCACTAGATGCTAGAGTTGAATGCTGTGCAAGGATGTGGTGTGTCTGAGTCTGTGGTGTCACACCTATTGTGGATGCCGTGAGGAGCTGGGGTGAGGGCTGAGGTGGTGGTGCCAATGCCTGGAACGTCGGAGCAGGCTGCCGGGGAGCCTCAAAAATGTTAGGGTCTATAGTGGACTGAATGGCAAAGCCCATGTGTAACCATGCCGACGACAGCCTCGGGCTTGGCGCGAAAGCCAAATGCACGAGGATCGGCAAAGTCACGGCAAAAATAAAAATAAAAATGTAGGAGTTGCCACCTAACCTATTAAAATGGAATATGAGGAAAACCATATAAATCATGCAAATAAGCCAATGAAAAGCAGGTCATAAACCGTAAAAGGGTAAGGATCCCTGTTACGCACGAGGAAGGTATTAGGCACCCTCGTGCACCCGAAAAAGCGATTTTTCTATAGGTTTCTCGTTTGCTTATATGAAATGTCGGCTTTTCAGCCTTTACTGTACGCCCGAGGGCGATATGCTATGGTTAGTGGTGTCTTATGCTAAAATAAGGGTGCATGGAGTGCATGGTGTGTCCTAATGCTCAGAAATGTCACTCGTGTAATGGGTCAAGCCCTGGTGCAAGGATAATGCATGGATATGATCAAAAGATCTAACAACATCGAGTGATTTTCATCCTTGCTTTACTATATGCCAAATGTGATCTACTATGCATGGAGCTGTTACCACCTGGTGCTGCTAAAGATGAACCTTGTGTGTGGTAAAAGGGTGAGGATAAGGCAGGGGGTGGTGCAACAAGTGGTGCAAAGTGTGGGAGCAAGAGTTGTTGGACCGGAATGGTCTCCGGTACAATGCTCATGGAGGGCTGCGCTCCCGTCAGCCTAGGAGGCTGGCCACCAGATAGGAGGGATGCATGCTGTGGTGGGTGTTGTGCATGTGTAACAAAAGGTAATGTCGACACCCCTATTGCCGGAGAGACAAGGGATGGAGACGGCTGTGGGGGAACTGCTGTGGATGCAAACTGTGGTCCTAAGGTCGGTTGCACAAGGAACTCGGGAGCCGGGAAGGACAGAGCTGAAAAGGGCTGGAGCGCCAGTGCCTATCCCTGCAACTGCTGGGCGAGGGCTGACATTTGTTGCAGTTGCGTGGTGACGGGATCGTCACTAGTGGCTCCAAAGGATGGAGGCAAGGCAGGGGAGAAAACATGAGGCTGGGATCTCAGTTGTCCAAACTGGGGAGTGGCTACTACTGATACAGCCGTAGTCGGAGGAGGGCTGGAAAACACATAGCCCTGAGGAGAAACAGACTCAACTGTTGTGGCCCCAACAGCAGGAGAAGACTAGGCAGGTGGTCCCGAAGGCGGGGTAGCCACAGGGACACGAAAATGAGGTGGTGGAGGTCCTCCAGAAGCCAGGGCAAAAGTGGAGGCAGCGGTGATGACTGGAACAAACACAAAGGAAGAGTATCCCGAGACAGGGACCTCCTCTTGAATAGCAGGGGAAAGGGGCTCACTAGCATGTTGGGCCATGGTGGATCGCGGGTGAGTAAGGATCGGACTGCGGCTGGGAAAAGTAGGGTGATTCCTAGGACGAGCTATCGTCGAAAGTGACGGATAACTCGGGAAACGTGGTCGAGAATAGGGTCGCAGTAGAGTCAGTAAAAGGGAAGATCTCGAGCTAAGGCTAAGGAGACTCGCACAGACAAGAAACCTATGCACATAAACAAACAAGTTAGAAAAAATGCAATGTTTATGGTGGTATGAGATGCAAAATGCATGAAAGACTCTAGTATGCGCTCCCTTGCAACCTAAGGGTGTCCTACCAAGCCACCTACTCCGGGTTCACACAAGGGTGAATGGGTCTTCGACTCAAGTTTAGAAAAAATGAAGGTCCCCGTTCTAAATTCCAGCCAAAGCTTAAGCAGTGAACGGGTGGTGCGTTCGGGGCCTCGTTCTCTACCAAAGTAGTAGGCTGTATCCTCTACTAACACCGACACGAACCCGGACAAGGGGAGACATACCGGTATTTCATCCCACGCCAAAGCCATAGAATGAGAACACCAGGAAATGTCCTTCGCAGACTATATAGGTGGACTCCAAAGATGAGAAGATGCATGCCCTATATGATGGATGCAAAGCATGCTTTAAGTTTTTTACTTGCAAGTTTATTAAACCGTGGGGAAAAATTTGCAATCTGTCACTAGTTTGTGCATTATTGATTTTTGGTTTTTAAATTTTCATTAACCAAATGGGGAGAGCAAACATGTCTCTAATTCTCCTAAACATAGCATGTACAGTAAGGGAAATAAACATAGAAATTAAACATGGCATGTACAAGAAGGGAAATAAACATGCAAATTAGAGATGGATTATCAAACAAAAGCATGTGTAGGTTATGTGCAATAGTCATAGCAAATGTGCGAAAAGGAAACACCCATTATGCAAAAAAAGAAGAAGCATGTATGCAAGAAAAACACCACTAATAAAAGGGACAACCAAAGCAAGGCATAGAAATAGGCAAGCAAGGGGGAAAGCCTAAATAAACGAGAAATTCAAAACAAAAGTCGGGATATGGTTATCACCAGCGGAGTCACTAGTTCCTGTAACCATACTGGCGACAGCCTCGGGCTTGGCGAGAAAGGCCAAATGCGCGAGGATCGGCAAAGTCACGGCAAAAATAAAAATAAAAATAAAAATGCAGGAGTCGCCACCTAGTCTATTAAAATGGAAGACGAGGAAAATCATATAAATCATGCAAATAAGCCAATGAAAAGCAAGTCATAAACCAGAAATGGGTAAGGATCCCTGTTACGCACGAGGAAGGTATTAGGCACCCCGTGCGCCCGAAAAATTGGTCTTTCTAAAGGTTTCTCGTTTGCTTATATGAAATGTCGGCTTTTCAGCCTTTACTGTACGCCCGAGGACGATATGCCATGTGTAGACACCCCGATTGTGAAGTCACTTGGCAGCAGGCTCCTTCGGTTGATGCTCTGGTCGCGACCACCAAAACCCTAGCCCACACAAGCCCAATTAGGTCCACACCAGCCCACTCGACCCAATTAAACCTAAAATCCAGCAAATCAACCTA
>JAMKQA010020535.1:0-11661 GCA_024699735.1 Posidonia australis | reverse complement strand
CCAGATGCACAGAAAACCACCCACAACCACACACAACCAAGAAACAACAGGTTATCCATTAATAAACTATTAAGCACAAAATCACAAATAATACATGGTTTATTAAATACAAATGGATAACCGGGCCCAGATGTTACAAGAATACTACAATATTTGTGTTTTATGTAAGACGTATAAGAGTCTATGTTCTACACTTGTTGACTGGACTTTTGAAGTGTTAAACGCATATAGTGTCACATTTTATGTTAAACGCATGTAGTACAACATTTTACACCGCGAGCTTCTTCTAGAAAATTCTAACAATATCAACTACCTATATACAAATATGAGATCATTTCTTTGTCTTCAGGAATTCTAATGTTCCTCCTTCGATGCTAGGTGAGGAGTGCATCCAAAGGAAAAATCCAATGTTGAGTGAAAGGAGAGAATTTTACATGAGTTGCATGTAACATCTTGAATTTCTTTTTATTTTCTTTTTTATTGTAGGCATGTATTTTAAGCATAATTTCCTAGCACGGGTAATCTGTGTGTATTTTCCTAGCATATTTTCTATTGTAGAGTTCAATGAGTCGTAAGCTGAGGTTTGGAGACTGGTTTCTCACTTGGTTTTGTGTTGGTGTAATGTCCTGATGCGTCACAGATCGGTATCAGTACTACTCAATTAACTTAATTAAACTTAAAGTAAAGTAAATAAAACAGCTAAACACTACCCAAACCCTTGTATGTAGCTAGTGACTCCTCTATATACACTAGGATTTGATTGCATCCAGATCTGCACCTGAAAATAAAACGAAAAACATGTGAATGACCTCATTCACCCAACATGTGCCTACCAAAACCACGGCAGAAAACCAGACTAGTAACAACGATTAAAGCACACAAAAATCATGCCTTTACAAACTTCTCTTTTCCTTTTCCTTTAAAATTTTCATGTATTTACAAATCATTTTCATGCACTTCAAGAAACCATCTTTTGACTAGAATTCAGCCTAAAACAAGACAAAACCTCATTTATATCCAAACCATGGTTGGAAATTAGTTAAAAACTACAAGTACGAATGAGACTAGAATCTAGCGAAAACCACAAAACCACGTGCCAATTCTAGCTCAAGATCACAACTCGCACAGTTCGTCAAAACTCATCACATCATCCTGGCCACAGGTGACCGACTCGGCTACAAGTAGTTAGCGAGAACAAACCTAGACCCAACTACAGTACTATGGTGAACCATCCTATGTAGGAGCTTACCTGCCAAGGCCCTGTAGGCCTCACAAACCATGACCCATAGGTCACACAAAATACGTACGGAGTGCATCCTCAGAACGCCCCTTGGTGCTCAATCACCCAAAGACTCACAACCCTAAGCCCAACCGGCACCGAGTAAAAAGGGTGGACCAGTCTCTTTCACCTAGGCTCTACAATACTACAAAGAGCCACGGTCTTTTTCACCTTTGTCCATCGCCAACAACCACTCCGTAAAACTTGTACCGATTTCATGGAGGCCTCTCCCCTAATCGGCTATGGCCTTATCACCATGCGAATCCAATCAAAAATCACGGAAATCCTTTTCAAAATCATGCATTTCTTATCAAACCCTTTTCAAAAACATTTTCCATTACAGGAATCCTTTACAGAACAGACTTAGTCTTAAAGCTAATTATTTATCTAAATCTTCAATTATATTAAAATGTTAACATGTTATTTAGCTCTAGAAACAACATGCAATTACTGACTTGGGCAACCCACCCCGGTTAGATGCACCAGGAACAGTCGCCTATTCCCTGTGTCAGCAATCCATGCCACTTGGATTCACCACCAAGTGTTGCCAAAAACACGTGCTTATCACCTTCGCAGATAAGCTGTGCCAGATATTTTATAGACAGATACTGAAGCAAAAAAATTCGTCAAAAAACTCACGAAAATCATCGAAACCATGCCATTCAAGCCAAACACATTGCATAACATGCTATACTATATGAATTCTAGGAATTTTGATAAAAACAGGGAGAGAAGAAGGATAGGACGCGTACGATTTCGAAGTTCGTTGGCGATCTTTCTTTCTCCAACTACCCAACTCTAGCAAGCCCTCCGACCTCCTCCCTCTGCCCTCACACCTCTTCCCTCTTCCCCTCTGTCTCCTCTTCCTCCCTCACCTCTCGCTCGTTCGTGTGATGCAGTGAGGGTAGGTTTGGTCTCCTTTTATAGGGCCACATGTCACCGACAACTGCCTGGCGATTCAAGCTGACGGCGACGTAGGGAGAGGTGGGGTGGCGAGCAGTCCAGTAGGGCATGCCCATGAAAGGCGGAGTAGGTGATCAAGCAGACGATGCGAAGTCAGCGGTAGTAGCGCAAAGCAGTGGACACTGTGATTTTTCGACGCAATATTGTATTTTGGCTACGAATCGGCAATTCCGATTGGTAATATTCGTTGGCAATACTTGCCTAGAGTATTTGCTACTGCTATATGTGTAACACCTATAAAATTCATTTTGTAAGTATTTACATTTTATGAATCTTATTCCTGAACGGGTGTTACTGTTCCGAGGCCCGTTGTGTGGCTTTGTGTTTTTAGGCATGGGCCTTGTGGGCTGGCTTTTATTCGCGTGTCCCTGTGCGTGGTTTGGCACTGTGTGTGTGGGGCCCTGGTGTGGGTTCGTGTGGGGCCCAAGTGTGGGTCCCCGTGGGGCCCGCATTTGTGCGCTGATGGTTGTGGCTGGTGGTTGGGCGGAGTGGTTGGTTCCTCGTGCGGTGTGCTAGTGGCTGAGACGTGTAGGTGAGCACGTTCCTAGCTACTGCGGGCGCAGGTTTTATAAGCCGCACCGCACTTCTCCGGTGCCCATCGTCGTCATCTCCTTCCTTCTTCTTCCTTACCCCTCCTCCTCGGCGGCACGTCTCTTCTCTTCCCCACCTTCTTTCTCTTTCCTCCGCTCCTCCTTCTCCACCCGCTTCTCCTTTTCCCTTTCTCCTTCCACCCGACTTCCTCTATTTTTCCCCTACATCTCGCGTCAAGAGAGAGGAAGAGATTGAGGGAGCGAAGCGGAGGCCTCGTGGTGGTGCGTGGAGTTTGAGTGGTGCGTCCTTGAGGCTGTGGAGTGCTTCCAGGGCCATGGTTGCGCCGGAGCTCGTTTTAAGGTACACATCTCCACCTCATGTAATAGAGAGCATGGAATTGGTAGAAAATGCTAGGATTGCATGGAATCTAGGTAAATTTACTTTCCTAGAATTTATTGTGATTTATAGTGTATTTATGGCGAATTTATTGGCATTTATGATGGTTGGTGCGTTTTGGGTCCTTTTGACCCTTCTATCTTTGTGATTTTATATCTTGATGCATGGTGAATGGATTCTGGTCTTGTTTGTTGGGTTTTGGAGTAGACTCGAGGGTCTACAACTTATGTTTTATGCACGATTTTTGGTACTTGTTTAGGGGGTCCGATCGGAGGCCCCAGTTGGGGCGATTCAGACGATAGGGTTTGGGCCATTTTCTATTTTTCGCATAATTCGGCATACCGAACCATTTCGGTATGCCGTTTTTTTGTCAGTTTAGGTCCTCTGGTCGAGATTCGATTGTCCGATTTTGAACGGTCACCCGAATTAGGAGATTTTGGTCGACCGAACCAGTTTTGGTATACCGATTTTGGCATGAGTGTTGACCATTGAACCGATTCGGTCGACCGATTTAGAGGTCCAGGTTCACTAGTTTTGGTATGCCGAAAACAGGTTCGGTATGCGATTTTGGGCCCAAATGAGTTTATAAAATGTGTTTTCCGAGGGCTTTCTGGATTATTGTGTTTTATCCCTATGAGATGGGATTGTGGGCCGTCAGCGGTGGTTCCCAGGGACACCTGATGCTCCGTTTTGCCGAGGTTTTGGAAGAATTTTCAAAGGATATGAAAATGGTTTGGAAAATGGATTTCAAGGAAATAGTTGGGCTGTTTTGAAAAATGTTTTCCTAATTTTCTATGTGCGGGCCGAGATAGTGTGGGACCGTGTCGTCGAGACCAGGAAATGTGACGACATTCTCGGGTGGTCGGGCGTGACTCCCAGGTTGAGGTCGAGGACGGAGATACCTGAGGCTGAGGGGCGTCGGGTCCTGGAGGTATGAGACTCCTTAACTGTCGTCTCAAGACTAGGGTTGTGGTTTATAGGTTGAGGTGTCTTGTAGCATGATGGGGAGGTATGATACTCTTGCTGTCGCTGTGGGCACTGAGGCTCAGGTGTCGTCGAGTGTGGAGGTATGACACTCCCTCCTGAACACTGTGTGTGGAGGACGTCGTGAGGAGGCGTACCCTGAAGTGGCAAGTGCGGGTGGGACACGTGCCCCGTAGCTGGTAGCGTCCTGAGAGACAGGACAGCATTCCCAGGGAGGGGTTGGCTTTGTGAGGGTTCTCCAGGTGGGAGAATCGTGGGACAACACGGCTCCTGCACAGGGTGGCTCGTCGTGGCAGGGCAGCCGCCATTGGTTGCTCTTCGGCAGACTGCTTGTGGCTAGAGTTAGATTGCCTAGCGTCGGGCTTCTCGACTCACTGTGTGTGATTTTGGCCATTGAGGGCCTTTGCTAGTGGCTTTAGGCTAGTAGAGCTCCGGTTTGTGGCTTTGGCCGGTGTGGGCCTGGTTTATGAGGTTTTGAAAATGATTTGCGAATTGAATTTTAAAAAGAAAATGATTATAGTTTTGTTTTCGTGGAGTGTGTACTGGGTGACTTTGGTCACTCAGCCGTTTTTCTTGTGGTTTTGGTTTGTAGGTGGAAACATGCGATCGGTTTAGCGTAGTGCATATAGATCGGAGTCTCCTAGCCGCACACATAGGTTCCTGGTAGTTTGATATTTATTGTTTAACTTTAATTTTCTCGAAATTTAATTTATTTAAATTATTGTGGAAAATGTGGAGCGTGACAATTTCTGGTATCAGAGGTCCAGGTTCACTAGGTCGCACTAGGTTAGCGCTACACCTAGGGTGTCCGATCTAGAGACTCCATAGGTTTTGCATGCATGATAGAGTCTACACCTGATTTTCGCCATGGTTTTCTGGTTGTTGCTTTGTCTGTGGTGTAGGTACTTTGCCTTTCTTTGGCAGGATGCCTCCTCGTGGTCGTAAGGGCAAGGCCCCTGTTGAGGAGGCCGAGTCCCGAGAGGATGTAGGCGGATGGAAGGCCGTTCGTGCGGAATTGAGGAGTTTGGCACATGGGATCTCGCACACGTTCAGCAAGAGTAGTGCCAATGAATCGTCGGGTAACCCGTGGCTAAACCAGTTCACGAAGCTTTGTCTATTGTCGTTCAAGGGCAAGGCCAATGTTGAGGAGAGCGAGGCCTAGTTGGAGAAGGTGGTGAAGATGCTGGAGAGCATGGCGTGCCCAGAGGAGCATTGGGTGCGGCTAGCGACCTACCTGCTAGATGGTGAGGCAGATAGGTGGTGGAAGTCTGTGAGGCGACTGAAGTTTCTTGACTCAGTCACTGTAAGCATCTAGTGGAACGATTTCAAGGTGGCCTTCTATGACAAGTATTTCCCCGCTCATGTGAAGGAGTAGCTTCTCTGAGATTTCCGGAGTCTAGAGCAGGGCACATTGTCGGTGCTCGAGTATGAGATTGAGTTTGCCCGACTGGAACGCTTTGCTCTTGCTTATAAGTCTGAGAAGGAGCAGGCGTAGAGGTTTCTAGACGGCTTGAACCCTGAGCTACGGGTGAAGGTGATGGGTTGTAGGTGCCACACTATGGAGGACATGGTTGGGATGACTTACCACTTCTAGAAGGAGCATCATAAGTTTCTAGAGAGTTGTCCCAAAGGGAAGGGTAAGTCTTCTTTTACCTCCTGGTTCTCTTTATCTGGTCCTCCAAGTGCCGGTAATTTGGATAGCCCTAAGAAGAAGCAGAAGGCAAGGTCCAGTGTTTCCTCTGCGGGCCGACGGAGTTTTGCTGGGGGTAGTGGAGCTGGCTTCAGTCAGACAGGGTCCAGTGTTCCCTGTGGAAACTAGTGCTTCAACTGTGGTCGGGTGGGCCACATCGTTGCATATTGTCCTCATCCTCGACAGCCTTTAGCCTTTGTGGTGTGCTACAATTGTGGGAAGGTGGGACACGTTCAACGATCTTGTCCTGAATCGCCTAAGAAGGCAGGAAGCGCACCGCAGTAGCCCACTAGGGGATGGGTGTTCACCATTGCAGCTCCAAGCGCTGGGTCTTCGGGAGATGTGGTTGAGGGTAAGGATGAATAGTTGGTTTTCTAACCCTCTAAGATATGTTGTAAGCTCCTTCTAATTTGGACATCTGCCTGATTGTATGGATGTATGGTGTTGTTTTGTTTAGCCATCAAGTTCTTTTATTGTGGTTGGCTGGATGACCAAAGTGTTGTTTGACTCAGGGAGTTCTTTCTCCTTTATCTCTAAGTCATTTGGGCGGAGTTGGGAGAGAGACCAGCTCAACTGGCCTTTCATCTCAGCGTGGTGACACCGCTAGGGGAGCACAGTTTGGCATGGAGGTATCTGTGGTCAGTCGACTTGACGCTCAATGACAAAGAGTTTGACGCGAGCCTGATCGTGATGGACATGCAGGAGTACGATGTGATACTCGGCATGGATTGATTGGCGCAACAGTCTGCTTTGATCGACTGTGCTCGAAGGAGAGTTTATTTTGGGTCTCCTGAGGATGGGTCTTTCTTTGTGCAAAGTGGGTGTCAGGGTGAGCCTAAGCTTGTCATTTCAGCTATGAAGGCTTATAAGTCTTTGGTCAGGGGTTTCGTGGGGTATCTAGCTAATATAATTACCTCCACTTCTCCTGAATTGGGTGTTTACAACATCTCTGTGGTGTGTGAATATCTCAACGTTTTCCCTGACGATCTGCCTCACAGGGAAATAGAGTTCTCGATCGATTTGATCCTCGATTTTGGTGCTATGTCGAAGCCTCCTTATTGCATGGCACCAGCAGAATTGCGAGAGCTCAAGACTCAGTTGCAGGAGTTGCTGGACAAGGGGTTTATCAGGTCGAGTGTGTCTCCGTGGGGAGCGCTTGTCTTGTTCGTCTGTAAGAAGGATGGTTCGCTCCAACTTTGTATAGATTATCGGATGTTGAACCAGATCACGGTGAAGAACAAGAATCCCCTGCCCCGCATTGATGAGCTGTTCGACCAGTTGCAGTCTGCATCGGTGTTCTCGAAGATTGATCTGAGGTCAAGGTATCACCAGTTGAGGATCCGAGACTCAGACACTCAGAAGATTGCTTTTCGGACGCGGTACGGGCATTACGCGTTCACGGTTATGCCTTTCGGCTTGACTAATGCACCAACTGCGTTCATGGACCTGATGAATAGGATTTTAAGCCCTTTTTTGGACCAGTTCGTTGTGGTTTTTGTTGATGACGTGCTGATCTATTCTCTTGATGTTGAGACTCACGCATTGCACCTGAGGGCGGTTTTGGATACTTTGAGGCGTCATCAACTGTACGCCAAATTCTCCAAGTGTGAGTTCTGGCTGAGCGAAGTCATGTTCCTTGGCCATTTCATTTCTGGAGAAGGCATCAGAGTGGATTCTACCAAGGTTGAGGCGGTCAGTAGTTGGGAGCGACCCAGGACTGTGTCTAAGATTACGAGTTTCTTGGGTCTGGAAGGGCTATTATAGGAGGTTCATCAGGGATTTCTCCTCCATAGTCGTGCCCTTGACAGAGCTGACTAGGAAGTGTGTTCCTTTTTGCTGGGACTAGAATTGTGAGGCAAGTTTCCAAGAGCTGAAGTCTCGTCTAGTTTCTGCCCCTGTGTTGACTCTGCCATCTGGAAGTGGTGGCTTCACTATGCATAGTGATGCCAATGGCGTTGGGTTAGGGTGTGTTTTGATGCAGTATGGCAATGTCATCGCATATTCTTTGCGCCAGCTGAGGGATGATGAGAAGAACTACTCGACCCACGATTTGGAGATGGCTATCGTAGTGTTCGCTTTCAAGCTCTGGTGACACTATCACTATGGGGAGCAGTTTGAGGTCTTCACGAATCATTAGGGCTTGAAGTATATCTTCACACAGAGGGACCTCAATCTGAGGCAGCGCCGCTGGGTGGAGTATTTGAAGGACTATGATTTCAGCCTGTCCTACCATCCTATCAAGGCCAACGTGGTCGTCGATGCCATTAGTCGGCGTACGCACGTGATGGCGAGCCTGATGGTCAAGGGGTGGACCATGTTGGAGGATCTGGTGAGTTGCAGGCCAAAGCGGTAAGCTCGGGGAAGGGTTGGTGCCTGGGTGGCCAACCTGTCTATTCGCCCGAAGCTGTTAGAGTTTATTGTTGCCTGTCAGTAGCTAGATCCGTTTGTTCAGGCTGTGATTGAGAAGCTTGAGGTTGGTGGAGAGCCTCATTTCTCTGTGAGGCCATATGGAGAGTTGAGGTATGACATGCGTCTATATGTGCCCCAACATGAGGAGGCCAGGTAGAGGTTGTTAGATGAAGCACATTGGTCCAGGTACACCATTCACCCTGGTAGTACGAAGATGTACCGAGACCTAAAGTGGAATTTTTGGTGGCCTGGCATGAAGAGAGATGTTGCTGACCATGTGGCGAGGTGTACTACCTGCCAGTTGGTCAAGGCAGAGCACCAGAGACCTGGAGGGACCTTACAACCGTTCGATATTCCTATGTAGAAGTGGGAGCACATCTCGATGGACTTCGTGACTGGTTTGCCACGGACTCAGAGGAAGAACGACACTGTGTGGGTGATCGAGGATCGGCTAACCAAGTCTGCTCACTTCCTGGCCATTCGGGTGAAGCTTCCGATGCACCGCTTGGTGGAGTTGTATGTCTCCGAGGTAGTGAGGTTGCATGGTGTTCCAGTGTCCATCGTGTCGGACAGAAACATGAGGTTCACCTCGAGGTTCTAGAGAACTCTGCAGGAGGCCTTTGGCACTGTGCTCAACTATAGCACGACATTTCATCCACAGTCGGATGGTCTGACAGAAAGGACTATCTAGACGCTGGAAGATATACTCAGAGCATGTGCCTTAGACTTTCATGAGAGTTGGGAGGACCATTTGCCACTGATAGAGTTCGCCTACAACAATAGTTATCGCTTGAGCATTGGGATGACGTTGTATGAAGCTTTGTACGGTAGGCCATGCAGATCATCGGTTTGCTGGAGCGAAGTGGGCAAGCATCAGTTGATTGGTCCTGAGCTTGTGCAGCTGTATGCGGGCAAGCTGGATCTAATCCGGAACAGGCTGTTGGCTGCACAGAGTCGACAGAAGAGTTATGTCGACAGGAGGCGGAGACCGCTGGAGTTTCTGGTGGGAGATTATGTATTTCTGAAGGTGTCGCTGACCAAGGGTGTCATGCGGTTCGGTCCGTACCAAATCACCCAGAGGATCGGTGAGGTTTCCTACCAGTTTGATCTACCACCAAAGATGTCGTCTATGCACGACATGTTCCATGTCTCCATGCTGAGGAAGTGCCTGGCTGACATTTCTCATGCGATTCCAGTTCAGTTAGAAGGGCTCTAGGAAGATCTGTCCTTTGTGGAGGATGCCGTCGAGATTGTTGACTGCAAGGAGCAGGTGCTGCGGAATAAGGTGATTCCACTGGTCTTGGTGCGGTGGCAGCATCATGGAGTCGAGGAGGCCACGTGGGAATGTGAGGAAGCCATCCTAGCCTAGTATCCGTATCTTTTCGCCTAGTGATTTCAGGAGCAAAATCTTCTTTTAAGGAGGTTAGGATGTAACACCTGTAAAATTCATTTTGTAATTATTTACATTTTATGAATTTTATTCCTGGACGGGTATTACTGTTCCCAGGTCCGTTGTGTGGCTTTGTGTTTTTGGGCTTGGGCCTCGTGGGCCGGCTTTTATTCGCGTGTCCCTGTGCATGGTTTGGCACTATGCATTGTGGCACTGTGCGTGTGGGGCTTGGGTGTGGGTCCGTGTGGGGCTCAAGTGTGGGGTCCCCGTGGGGCCCGCATTTGTGGGCTGTTGGTTGTGGCTGGTGGTTGGGAGGAGTGGTTGGTTGCTCGTGCGGTGTGCTGGTGGCTGAGACGTGCAGGTGAGCACGTTCCCAGCTACTACGGGCGCAGGCTTTATAAGCAGCACCGCACTTCTATGGCGCCCATCGCCGTCTTCTCCTTCCTTCTTCTTCCTTTCCCCTCCTCCTTGGCGGCGCGTCTCTCCTCTTCCTCACCTTCTGTCCCTTTCCCCCACTCCTTCTCCACCCCGTTCTCCTTTTCCCTTTCTCCTTCCACCTGACTTCCTCTATTTTTTCCCTGCATCCTGCGTCGAGAGAGAGGAAGAGATTGAGGGAGCTAAGCGGAGGGCTTGTGGTGGTGCGTACCTGAGGCTGTGGAGTGCTTCTGGGGCCGTGGTTGCGTTGGAGCTCGCCGGAGTCGGTCGAAGATCGTCGGAGCTCGTTTTGAGGTACGCATCTCCACCTTATGTAATAGAGAGCATGTAATTGGTAGAAAATGCTAGGATTGTATGGAATTTAGGTAAATTTACTTTCCTAGAATTTATTGTGATTTATTGTGTATTTATGGCGAATTTATTGGCATTTATGATGGTTGGTGCGTTTTGGGTCCTTTTGACCTTTCTGCCTTTGTGATTTTATATCTTGATGCATGGTGAATGGATTTTGGTTTTGTTTATTGGGTTTTGGAGTAGACTTGAGGGTCTATATCTTATGTTTTATGTAAGATTTTTGGTACTTGTTTAGTGGGTCCGATCCGAGGTCCCAGTTGGGGTGATTTGGACGTTAGGGTTTGGACCATTTTCTATTTTTCGTAGAATTCGGCATACCAAACCATTTTGGTATGCTGTTGTTCTGTTAGTTTAGATCCTCTGGTCGAGATTCGGTAGTCCAATTTTAGACGGTCGCCTTGTTAGAAATATCTTTGTTATTTTGATGATTACACTTGGATATATTTTCATAGAAATAAAATGGCTGAAGAATTTATTTGTTGTAACTCTATGTACTCAGAAAAAGGATAGAAGAATGAAATTAAGTTATGTAACATTTATTTTGTAAAAAAACAAATATTTATTGAGTTTCAAGAAGAAACAAAATCGGCATACCGAAGGAAAATTTGGCATACCAATTCAGAAGAAAACGGCATACCGAGTCAAGAAAGAACGGTATACCTATCGACATTCCAAATTCAAAGAAGAAGAAACCAAAACGGCATACCGAGGAAAATCGGCATACCAAAGCAGGAGAAAACGGAACTAGCATCGGAATTCCGGAAAAACTGAGGAGACAAAGATGAAGACAGAAACGGCATACCGAGATGAAACGACATACTGTTTCAGGAAAAATCAGTATACCGAAATAAATTCGACATACCGAATTGCCCATCAAGTGCAGACTAAAGATCTAAACGGCACACTGGAGGTCAAAACGGTATACCAAAAGACTAGCCGTTTGTGACCGTTTTCTAGTCGTTAGACACATTTTATGAAGGTCTCATGGCTATAAATAGGACTCATTTAAGCCTCCATAAACACACACCTCGACATACTTGTAATTCTATATTCTTTCTGTCATTTATTCTCCTCGCAAGCATACTGTAATGCTATTGTTGTATTCGAGCTTTGTGAGAGGGAAGTCTCAAATTTGTAAAGCATCAGGAAAGGACTCTAGCTTCTCAGGGATAGAGAAGTGGGAAGAGCAAGAGAGGAGTTGGTGGGACAACCAATAAGTAAGTTCTTTAT
>JAMKQA010020533.1:0-12948 GCA_024699735.1 Posidonia australis | reverse complement strand
TTCTGTGCCATCCATTGGCCTCCTTATCTTGTCCCATCTCTTACCTAAAATCCTATCCAATCTCTGGTCCGACCTTTTACCGAGATTCTTGTCCAATCTCTTGTCCTAGATCCCAATCCAATCTTCGGTCCAACCTCATACCTAGATTCTTGTCCAATCTCTTGTCCAACCTCTTATCTAAATCCCAATTCAATCTCCTGTCCAACCTCATACCTAGATTCTTGTCCAATCTCTTGTCCATAATCCTATCCAATCTCCTGTCCAATCTCTTACCTAAAATCCTATCCAATCACTAGTCTGACCTCATACCTAGATTCTTGTCCAATCTCTTGTCTATAATCCTATCCAATCTCCTGTCCCATCTCTTACCTAAAATCCTATCCAATCTCTGGTCTGACCTTTTTACCGAGATTCTTGTCCAATCTCTTGTCCATAATCCTATCCAATCTCATGTCCAACCTCTTACCTAGATCCCAATCCAATCTCCGGTCTAACCTCATACCTAGATTCTTGTCCAATCTCTTGTCCATAATCCTATCCAACCACTTACCTAGATCCCAATCCAATCTCCGGTCCAATCTCATACCTAGATTTTTGTCCCATCTCTTGTCTAGAATCCTATCCAATCTCCTGTCCAACCACTTACCTAAATCCTATCCAACCTCCGATCCGACCTTTTATCAAGATTCTTGTTCAATCTCTTGTCCAGAATCCTATCCAATCTCCTGTCCAACCTCTTATCTAGAATCCTATCTAATCTCCTGTCCAACCTCTTGTCCAGAATCCTATCTAATCTCAGGTCCAACCTCATACCTAGATTTTCGTCTCATCTCTTGTCCAGAACCCTATCCGATCCATTGTTCAATCTCTTTCCTAGAACCCCGTCTCTATTCCAACATCTTATCTAGCCTCTTGTTCAACTTCTTATCCATATCTTGTCTAGCCAGACCCCCTCGAGCCAGTCAGTTTCATTCTGTCCCTCGAGCGTGTCAGTTACCTGACCGTTCGTAACAACCCCCTTTGGATGATCGAAAATGTTTGTCGTAAATGGGAATACAAGGAAAGAACACCACTCGAGCGACACGGCCAAGGAATCTCCGAGCCCATCCGGGTAGAAGAAAAGCGAGAGCTCGAGGATCAAGCTACGAGCGATAGCTGCACGAAGACGGATAGTCGTGCACCAAGAGGTACAATCAGATTTTTATTCTATTGGACCCCACTAACTTTGTCAATGCAGGGGTACTTGATCCCAATCAGAGTCAAGCTATGATTGAAAAGAGTCGATGTCAGATGACGTAATCACAACCTCAGTCGTCGGAAGTCGCTTCGACAGCATCAGTCACCACTCCAATAGTGATCCTCGTAGTGGTAGTCCTACAAGTAGTCCTGCTAGCAAAGCCATAAGTGAAGTCACACCAAGCCTTGGACAACAGTTTCATCGGTCTCACAGTCCAAATTAGCTAGAGGCGGAGCAATTCAGTCAATGACAAAGTTAGTGACCTAAAACTACCATCTCAAAAATAGTTATCAGTCAAAGGAAATGACCTTGAGTTAAGCTCAAGAGGAAGGCCAGGCGGCATCATCAGCTAGCAGTAGGACAACCGCCAACCAGTATCACTTCTTTGTACATTAAAAAGCACCAGAAGTCGAAGCAACAAATCAACCTGGTCAATCAGCAAATCTCACGGTCCAAGAGCCAAAGGTCATCCATCAAAGCCAGTGTCACCAACAAAGAACCATCTAGCACAAAAAGCATAGTACATTCTCTTCTTCGACGTTATTGATCCAACCATCAAAGAAGAAATCCTGTCAAAGCTCATCGCTTATGAAGAAGAGGATCACATGGAAGTCGGTGAGACACTTGAACTCTAACCTCACGATAATAATACAGAGGGGCCAAAATTTACATCAAGCAATCCAGTCTTGTGAGGCATACATCTCCCGAACGGTCGAGACGAATTCCTACCTAACCTCGCATGGTCCCTACATCATCAAGCTAGTCTATCCCGGAGGCGCAGCAATCCTCAAAGACATGGACAGCGTCGAGCTATTTGAGCCAGGCAACCCATGTTATCCAAAGAAACTACCAATGAACAGAAGGCGTGTATCCTCGCCTTGCAAAGTATCCTTTCGTGCACCATGCATCATTCCCTATTCCATCATGCATGCATATTTCAAAATAATCAATGATCCAAGTGCCTCTAATCCATAACATTCGTCTTTTTATTTTCATGCTCACTCAGTAACTTAAGCATCCATAATTGCATCTAGCCATGCATAAAGCATCAGCATTTCATCCCGATGACGAGAATCGGAATAGCTAGCCTGCTTGAGAAAGGTCTACACCTCTTCAGTTGTCACTACATAGACATTCTAGCGAGCAAGGGAGCCACCATCCAAACGTGGTTAGGCGAAATGTCCAAACTTCCACGGGGACTTACACCTCCAAAGGGAGATAAAATGTTAGGAGCAAGCATGAGTGTGAGCCAAAATAAAAAACTAAAAATATCTGCAAGGGCATAAAATAAATAAGAAGACAGAAAGCGAAGACAGAAGCCAACCCTAACAAAGAAAGGCAACTAGGCCAACTGTATCCCTACCACTTACCTTGGGGAGGAGTCGAAATAGGCATCCCAAAGATCCTAGTAGACCAAGGGACTAGCCACCCCGTGCATAAAATCAAAGCAGCCTAAGGGACTAGCTACACCTTACATAGAATCCCAGCAACCCCCTCCAAATCCGGATGCCAACTACACCCAAGCTAGGGTTAGAGTGAGCCTACAAGCCTAAGAGGGAGAAAAGAAATAAGTCAAAAAACAAAAACGTAGGTCTAAGTCCCCGAGAGTTTGGCACGGAGCTTAACCTACTAAATAATCCACCCCAAGAGAGCCACCAACGACCTAGAAGTCCAGGTAGTGTTTGGTGAATCGAGGTCTTCCGCTCTTCACATAGCAGGCATGATTAGCGTTCCAAATTCATTCTAAGATATGACACAACATAACACCATCATACTTGCATGCATTACCACTTGTCAACTTTGCAAGGTCCCACTAGGTCCCAAACTAGGGGCATGTCAGCTGCTCTTCAGCCTAAGACCTAGCAGAGGATATCGTACACCAGGGGCATGTCAGCTACCTTTGTGGTGATAGCCTTCCCTGTCAACCAGGGGCTCGTCAGCTGTCCTGTTGGTTGACCCTTCTTGGGACAGTATCCTCGTCCAAAACATGTTGTCTGCTCCAAAGCTCGAGCACGGAAGTGACGACAACAATAGCACTAAGCCTCTAACATTAGAGCAAAATCAAGATATCCATACTCCCTTATTCAGCAAAAGAGAGCACAGTCAACAGTCCAATGCCAAAGTCAGACTCCCAAGAAGTCAGCCAGTGAAACAATAGTGAACCTAGAGATGTCAGAAATATCCATCAAGTCCATCTTCTTCAAAGAGGAAACAATGCCCTCGTGAAGCCCTAAGCCAACCATGCAGCGAATATCAGTGTAGAACCAAAGCAACAGTTTATCCAGATCAGCCGTCATCCAGTGAACAAGACAGAGCAGTCACATAGCGAACATGTATGGCAGTCATAATTCAGAATGCGTCCACACACAAGTGTTTTCTAGCAGATCGCCATTGGCTAAACCGGTTATCCATGCCCCTATCTTCCATTGTTCTTCTCTTTTAGCAATATCCCGAGCATTCCGATACCAGGGGCATGTCAGCAACCTTTTGGTATTTTTCTCCGGTTACCAGGGGCATGTCAGCAACCTTTTGGTATTTTTCTCCGGTTACCAGGGGCATGTCAGCTGCCTTTTGGTCTTATTGTCTTGATATCGATATCTCGTCAGCTGCCATCCTTGTATATCCTGCCTTTCAAACTGTCACCGATTACTTCTCGGTTGACTAGTTCGTCTATACTGCTTTCCGAAACCTCACCGCTTGCTTCTCGGTGGACGTATTCGGTATCTTGCCTTTCGAACTGTTACCAACTGCTTCTCGGTTGACTAGTTTGTCTATCCTGCTTTTCGAATCGTCACCAGCTGCTTCTTGGTGGACGTATTTGGTATCCTACCATTCGAACTATCATTGATTGCTTCTCGGTTGACTAGTTCGTCTATCCACCTTTCTGAATCGTCACCAACTGCTTCTCGGTGGACGTATTCGGTATCCTACCATTCGAACTGTCACCGATTGCCTCTTGGTTGACTAGTTCGTCTATCTTGCTTTCTAAATCGTCACCGACTGCTTCTCGGTGGACGTATTCGGTATCCTGCCTTTCAAACTATCACTGATTGCTTCTCGGTCGACTAGTTCGTCTATCCTGCCTTTCTCGAACCGTCACCGTCTGCTTCTCGATGGACGTCTTCGGTATCCTGCCATTCGAACTATCATCGATTGCTTCTCGTTTGACTAGTTCGTCTATCCCGCTTTTAGAATCGTCACCGGCTGCTTCTCCATGGACGTATTCGGTATCCTGACTTTTGAACTGTCACTGATTTCTTCTCGGTTAACTAGTTCATCTCTCCTACTTTCCGAACCATCACCGACTACTTCTCGGTGGACGTATTCGGTATCCTTCCTTTTGAACTGTCACCGATTGCTTCTCAGTTCACTAATTCGTCTATCCTGCTTTCTGAATCGTCACTAGCTGCTTCTCGTTGGACATATTCGGTATCCTGCCTTTCGAACTGTCATCGATTGCTTCTCGTTTGACTAGTTCATCTATCCTGCTTTTCGAATCGTCATCGGCTGCTTCTCGGTGGACATGTTCGGTATCCTGCCTTTTGAACTGTCGCCAATTGCTTCTCGGTTGACTAGTTCGTCTATCCTGCTTTCCGAACCGTCAACGACAGCTTCTCGGTGGACGTATTCGGTATCCAGCCTTTCGAACTGTCACCGATTGCTTCTCGGTTGACTAGATCGTCGATCCTGCTTTCCGAATCGTCACCCGCTGCTTCTCGTTGGTCATATTTGGTATCCTACCTTTCGAACTGTCACTGATTGCTTCTCGGTTGACTAGTTCGTCTATCCTACTTTCGAATTGCCACCGACTACTTCTCGGTGGAAGTATTCAGTATCCTGCCTTTTGAACTATCACCAATTGCTTCTCGGTCGACTAGTTCGTCTATCCTGCTTTCCGAATCATCACCGGCTGCTACTCGATGAACGCATTCGGTATCCTGCTATTCGAACTGTCACCAATTACTTCTCGGTGGACTTGTTCGTCTATCCTGCCGTTCCGAATCGTCACTACCTGCTTCTTGGTGGACGTATTCGGTATCTTGCCTTCCGAACTGTCACCGATTGCTTCTCGGTATACTAGTTCGTCTATCCTGCTTTCCGAATCATCACCGGCTGCTTCTCAGTGGACGTATTCGGTATCTTGCCTTTCGAACTATCACCAATTGCTTCTCGGTTGACTAGTCTGTCTTTCCTGCTTTTCGAATCGTCACCGGCTGCTTCTTGGTTGACGTATTTGGTATCCCGTCATTCAAACTATCACCGATTGCTTCTCGGTTGACTAGTTCGTCAATCCTTCTTTTCGAACCATCACCAGCTACTTCTCGTTTGACGTATTCGGTATCCTGCCTTTCGAACTATCACAGATTGCTTCTCGGTTGGCTAGTT
Source organism: Posidonia australis (assembly GCA_024699735.1). Classification (NCBI taxonomy): domain Eukaryota; kingdom Viridiplantae; phylum Streptophyta; class Magnoliopsida; order Alismatales; family Posidoniaceae; genus Posidonia; species Posidonia australis. The sequence continues at coordinate 7,325 of JAMKQA010020533.1, read as the reverse complement.
GGTCTATTTTGCTTTCCGAATCGTCACCAGATGCTTCTCATTGGACATATTCGGTATCATGCCTCTCGAACTATCACCGATTGCTTCTCGGTGGACTAGTTCGTCTATCCTGCTTTCCGAATTGTCACCGGCTGCTTCTCGGTGGACGTATCCGGTATTCTGCATTTCAAACTATCACCGATTGCTTCTTGGTCGACTAGTTTGTCTATCCTGCTTTCCGAATCATCACCGGCTGCTTCTCGGTGGATTTATTCGGTATCCTGCCTTTCGAACTCTCACCAATTGCTTCTTGGTTGACTAGTTCATCTATCCTACTTTCCGAGTCGTCACTGGCTGCTTCTCGGTGAACGTATTCGGTATCCTGCCATTCGAACTGTCACCGATTGCTTCTCGGTAGACTTGTTCATCTATCCTACCCTTCCGAACCGTCACTGCCTACTTCTCGGTGGATGTATTTGGTATCCTACCAATCGAAATGTCACCGATTGCTTCTCGATCGACTATTTCGTCTATCCTACTTTCCGAACCGTCACCGCCTACTTCTCGGTTGACGTATTCGGTATCCTGCCTTTCAAAATGTCACTGATTGCTACTCGGTTGACTAGTTCGTCTATCCTACTTTCCGAATCGTCACGACAACTTCTCGGTGGACCTATTCGGTATCCTGTCTTTCGAACTGTCACTGATTGCTTCTCGGTTTACTAGTTCGTCTATCCTGCTTTCCGAATCGTCACCGGCTGCTTCTCGGTGGACGTATTCGGTATCTTGCCTTTCGAACTATCACTGATTGCTTCTCGGTTGGCTAGTTCGTCTAACCTACTTTCCAAGTCGTCACCATCCACTTATCAGTGGACGTATTCGGTATCCTGCCTTCCAAACTATCACTGATTGCTTCTTGGTTGACTAGTTCGTCTATCCTGCTTTTCGAATCGTCACCGACTGCCTCTCGGTGGACGTATTCGGTATCCTGCCTTTCGAACTATCATCGATTGCTTCTCGGTTGACTAGTTCGTCTATCCTGCTATCCAATCCATCACCGGCTGCTTCTCGGTGGACGTATTTGGTATCCTGCCTTTCGAACTGTCACCGATTGGTTCTCGGTTGACTAGTTCGTCTTTCCTGCTTTTTGAATCGTCATTGGTAGCTTCCCAGTGGACCTATTCGGTATCCTACCTTTCGAGCTGTCACTGATTGCTTCTCGGTTGGCTAGCTCGTCTATCCTGCATTTCGAATCGTCACTGGCTGCTTCTCGGTGGACTTATTTGGTATCCTGTCTTTCGAACTGTCACCGATTGCTTCTCGGTTGACTAGTTCGTCTATCCTGCTTTCTGAACTGTCATCGACTGCTTCTCGGTAGACATATTCAATATCCTACCTTTCGAACTGTCAACGATCGCTTCTCGATTGGCTAGTTCGTCTATCCTACTTTCTGAATCGTCACCGGCTGCTTCTCGGTGGACGTATTCGGTATCCTGCCTTTCGAACTATCACTGATTGCTTCTCGGTTGACTAGTTCATCTATCCTATTTTCCGAACTGTCACCGCTTGCTTCTCGGTGGACGTCATCGGTGTCCTGCCTTTCGAACTGTAATCGATTGCTTCTCGTTTGACTAGTTCCTCTATCCTTCTTTTCGAATCGTCACCGGTTGCTTCTCGGTGGACGTATTCGGTATCCTGCCTTTTGAACTGTCACTGATTGCTTCTCGGTTGACTACTTCGTCTATCTTGCTTTCCGAACCGTCACCGGCTGCTTCTCGCTGGACGTATTCGGTATCCTGCCTTTTGAACTGTTACATATTGCTTCTCGGTTGACTAGTTCTCTATCTTGCCTTTTGAATAGTCACCGGTTGCTTCCCTGTTGGACTTATTCGGTATCCTGCCTTTCGAACTGTCACCGATTGCATCTTGTTTGACTAGTTCGTCTATCCTGCTTTTCGAATCGTCACTGGCTGCTTCTCGGTGGACGTATTCGGTATCCTGCCTTTTGAACTGTCACTGATTGCTTCTTGGTTGACTAGTTCGCCTATCCTACTTTTCAAACCATCATCGGCTGCTTCTCGGTGGACATATTCGGTATCCTGCCTTTCGAACTGTCACCGATTGCTTCTTGGTTGACTAGTTCGTCTATCCTGCTTTCCGAATCGTCACCTGCTGCTTCTCGTTCGACATATTCGGTATCCTAACTTTTGAACTGTCACCAATTGCTTCTCGGTTGACTAGTTCGTCTATCCTGCATTCCGAATTGTCACCGGTTGCTTCTCGGTGGACGTATCCAGTATCTTGCCATTCGAACTATCACCGATTGCTTCTCGGTCGACTAGTTCGTCTATCCTGCTTTTCGAATCGTCACCGGCTGCCTCTCAGTGGACGTATTCGGTATCCTGCCTTTCGAACTATCACCGATTGCTTCTCGGTTGACTAGTTTGTCTATCCTGCTTTCCAAACCGTCACCGGCTGCTTCTCGGTGGACGTATTCGATATCCTGCCTTTCGAACTGTCACCGATTGGTTCTCGGTTGACTAGTTCGTCTCTCCTGCTTTCCGAATCGTCACCGGCAGCTTCCCGGTGGACCTATTCGGTATCCCACCTTTCGAGCTGTCACCGATTGCTTCTTGGTTGACTAGTTCGTCTATCCTGCATTTCGAATCGTCACTGGCTGCTTCTCGGTGGACGTATTCGGTATCCTGTCTTTCGAACTGTCACCGATTGCTTCTCGGTTGACTAGTTCGTCTATCCTGCTTTCCAAACCATCACCGGCTACTTCTCGTTGGACGTATTCGGTATCCTCCCTTTTGTACTGTCACCGATTGCTTCTCGGTTGGTTAGTTCGTCTATCCTGCTTTCTAAGTCGCCATCGACTGCTTCTCGGTAGACGTAATCGGTATCCTGCCTTTCGATCTATCACCGATTGCTTCTCGATTGACTACTTCATCTATCCTGCTTTCCGAATCGTCATCGGCTGCTTCTCGTTGGACATATTCGGTATCCTGCCTTTTGAACTATCACCGATTGCTTCTCGATTGACTAGTTCGTCTATCCTGCTTTCTGAATTGTCGCCGGCTGCTTCTCGATTGACGTTTTCGGTATGCTGCCTTTCGATCTATCACCGATTGCTTCTCGGTCGACTAGTTCGTCTATCCTGCTTTCCGAATCATCACCGGCTACTTCTCGGTGGATGTATTTGTTGTCTTGCCTTTCAAACTGTCATCGATTGTTTCTCGGTTGACTAGTTCGTCTATCCTGCTTTTCGAGTCATCATCGGCTGCTTCTCGGTGGACGTATTCGTTATCCTGCCTTTCGAACTATCACCGATTGCTTCTCGGTTGACTAGTTTGTCTATCCTGCATTTCGAATCGTCACTGGTTGCTTTTTGGTGGACGTGTTCGGTATCCTGTCTTTCGAACTGTCACCGATTGCTTCTCGGTTGACTAGTTCGTCTATCCTGCTTTCCAAACTGTCACCGGCTGCTTCTCGGTGGATATATTCGGTATCCAGCCTTTCGAATTGTCATCGATTGCTTCTCGGTTGACTAGTTCGTCTTTCCTACTTTCCGAATCGTCACCGGCTGCTTCTCGGTGGACCTATTTGGTATCCTACCGTTTGAATTGTCACCGATTGCTTCTCGGTTGACTAGTTCATCTATCCTACTTTTTGAATCGTCACCGGCTACTTCTTAGTGGATGTATTCGGTATCCTGCCTTACGAACTATCACCGAGTGCTTCTCGATTGACTAGTTCGCCTATCCTGCTTTCCGAATCGTCACCGGCTGCTTCTCGGTGGACGTATTCGGTATCCTACCGTTCGAACTGTCGCCGATTGCTTCTTGGTTGACTAGTTCGTCTATCCGGCTTTCTGAATCGTCACCGGCTGCTTCTCGATGGACGTATTCAGTATCCTGCCTTTCGAACTATCACTGATTGCTTCTCGGTCGACTAATTTGTCTTTCCTGTCTTTCCGAACCGTCACTGCCTACTTCTTGGTGGACATCTTCGGTATCCTGCCTTTCGAACTGTCAGCGATTGCTTCTCGGTTGACTAGTTCATCTATCCTGTTTTCCAAACCGTCACCACCTGCTTCTCAGTGGACGTATTCGGTGTCCTGCCTTTCGTCATTACTAGTAGCTTCTCAGCTAATGTTCTTGCTATCCTGCTTTGTTAGTCGCTATCAGGTATTTTCTAGATGTAGTGCTAAATTCATCTTCGGGCTGATAGCCCTAACTATCCGGTGACGAGTCCGTCAACTCACTATCGGGCTGATAGCCCTAACTATCCGATGACGAGTCCGTCAACTCGCTATCGGGCTGATAGCCCTAACTATCCGGTGACGAGTCCGTCAACTCGTCAGCGGGCTGATAACCCGAACTATTCGGTCGGTAGGTTCGTCAACTTACCATGCCCTATCCTTTAGCTTGTAGGTTTGATAGTCTTATCTGATGCCCCTTAACATCTGTCATCATCCTATCCCTCGGACGGCAAGTCCAACATCTTGCCATGCATCCTCTTGGGCCGAAAGGTCCGTCTTTCGCCAGATTTGCCCCAGGCCAATAAGTCTGGTAGATTTGTCTAGGCACACTTCGGCGCGAGTCAGGAAGTTTCTCACGCTCTCCTTTGAGAGCTGAGCTACCCACTCACTTTCGGCATCTTCTTCATGCATTAGCTAGCATTAGGGTCATCCTTTGCATTTGCATCCTGCAACGGCCTCGAGTCATGACTTTTCGGTGCATCCGCCGGATAAGTGGCTCACGGCCTCACAGCAAATACCACTCTATCGCGAACTCAAATGGGGTGTCTTGTCAACCCTGAGCATCGGTCTCGGTTCCATCCGTCCCTCAACCTCGCTCAGGGAGGGGCATCTGTTGACACCTTAATTTTGCGCTCATTTGGTAGCAAGCTCCTTCGGCTGATGTTCTGGTTGTGATCATTAAAACCCAAGCCTACACAAGCCCAATCAGGCCAACACTAGCCCAATCTGACCCAATCAAACTTGAAATCAAACAAATCCAATTAAATCAACTTAAAATCCAATAAAACCCTAATTAAACAAATAAAAATCCTAATTCAAATAAAACCCACATATGTCCACTAAAAATCAAATAAAAATCCTAATTAATAAAAAAAAATCCTAATTAATTAAACAAAAACCCTAATTAAGTAAAAAGAAATTAAATCATTAAAAAATCCAAGTAAATAAGTGAAAATCCTAATTAAAGTTAAAATCCATAAATAAACCCTAATTAAAATTCAAAACCCAAATTTCAAATCAATTAATAAAGCCCTAAATTCCAAATTAATAATCATATTTAAATCACAAAATCAAAGATTAAATTAAAACCATAAAACCCAAATTTAAACCAAACCAAAATAAAGAATAAAATGAATGAAAATAAAACCTAACCACCATTAGACCTATGCAAATAAAATCTATGTCAAAATAATAATAATAATAAAATAATAAATGAAATAAAATAAGACCAAGAAAAACCCAAAATAACAAGCCCAAGTCCATATAAACCCTAATGTCAATCCACCACTTGTTTAAACCTAAACCTATCCTATGTCTCACATTAAAACCCTAACCCTAGTTAAGCCACCCACGTAAGAGAGAAAAGAAGAACCCTTGTAGGAGGCACGTAGAAGAGAACCCTAGCAAAGGGGAGGAGAGAATCCATCAGCCTCCTTCCCGTTGAACCCAAAACAGCCACGTCCGTTCCTTCGAAACCGCAGCCGTCTCCTCCTCCGAGAGAACCCAAGCAACACCATCCTTCCCCCCATGTCACAACACGAGCAGTCCCATACGCCTCCTTCCACAAAATCGTCCCACAGCCCGACCGAAAGAGTTGCTGCTGCACCGCTGGAGTAGCAGGCCACTGCAAGCGTCGGGGAGAACGCCCTCTTCCATGCAACACAGGTACACCTCCTCCCCTTTTCTGCATGTGTATATATCCTTCTAGGTCCTGTGATGTCCTCTACAAGCATGAATCCCCGTAGAACATGTACAACAGCCCTCCTACCTCCCTTTAGTCTGAGCCCAGCCACGGCGCCATCGACAATCTTCCATCCCTCCACGTTCAAGAACCCATGGCCTTCTCCTCCATGCACCGCCAACCCACATATCCAAGCCCGACCCATGCACGGGGGAGGAAAAACGACTAGGGGGAGGCACGTGATGAAAACCCTAGCAATTGGAGGAATGGAGGAGAGAATCTAGGAAAACGCAAGAGCCGTCCTCCTTCCTATCAAAAGCCATAACGAAACCCTAGAGAGAGAAGCCTCCCAGCCTTCTTCTTGGTGAACCCAAATGGCCACGTCTGTCCTCTTCAAGCCGCAGCCATCTACTCCTTCAGAAAAACCCAAACAGCCACGTCCACCTCCTCTTCAAGAAGAGAACCCAACACCACTAGATCTTCTCATAGCCTGCAGACGCCAGTAGTGCAACCACCGCAACAAGGACAAGCCAAACGTTCGCTACTCATGCACGCCAGGGGTGACAGCTATCTCTCATCCATGCAGGTATTCATGATCTCCTTCCCATGCATTTCAGCGTTTGTTTTTAGGTTTTACAGTGGTCTCTTTCTTCCTCTGCATGCGTATGTTAATAGCAACCCACCAGCCCCTCTCTGGACGACCCAACACACGATGGAAGCCCTATGTCGTGACCCAAAACCCATCATCCCTCTTCCTCCATCCAAGCCCAGGCCTTCCTAGCCACCTCACAACCGTACGCCCCAACAACCATCCACCGTGTACAGTCACCGTCATTTGAACCCAACTCTAGCCACGCCACCCTACAGCCGTCCACCACAACCCACGAAACCAAACCCCTGCACCGGCCCTCTTGCGTAGCCCCTCATCCACGATGGTCGTTCTCCTCCTCCTCGCCAAACAGCAGCCTGTAGAGAGAGCCACGTCCTCCCCATCTCCCTCCACGAGTTTACCTCAAGTCCGAGCCTTCCTAGTAAATTGCCATCATCGTCCTCCTCCTTTGTTGAGCCCAAAGCCAAACCCTCACGTCCAGCAACCCATGCAAGAGATGGAGAGAGAGAACAGCAGTCCATGCTATCCTAATACCTGACCTCCATACATGAGAGAAAGAAATGGGAGGTAGTCCAGCCCATGCAAATGAGAGAGAGGAGGCCTTCTCCCAGGAAGCTTCCAGCCCCCCTTTGAACGAGCTTGAGGTCCACCCTAGAGACCCGATAGTCCTAATCTAGAACCCCTCTCCCATCCTTTTCCGCAGTCTTGAAATGTTGAGTCGTCGCAGCTAGAGGGTCACTAGAGCACCGCTACTGTCGAGCATCGTGTGGAGACAACACCGCTCGTCGGGT
>JAMKQA010020532.1:0-14024 GCA_024699735.1 Posidonia australis | reverse complement strand
AAAAAAAAAAACTTGCACTTAGCACAGTACAATTAAAGGTTTTACTTTGCACACTGATCAAAACGCCCACGTGATGTGATGGTAAAAAAGCAGAAACACATCCAGGTATCCCAATGGATATCCCTGTGGAGATTTTAAAACAATACGTCTAACCACTTATTGTAAAAAAATTTGGGGGTAAAAAATGCACTGCAAGGAATGGAAATGAATTATTCCACACCTGATGTAGGCATCAAGCAACAATCACTTTAATAAGGAAAAGTAACCCATACATATGTCGTGAAAAACAGAGAAAGGCCATGACCTTTAAACTGCATTAATGCTTCGAATTATTGTATGCTCGATCCAAAATATTGTTTTAATTATCTAAGTACAAAGTTGAAGGCCTACATCAAATTGTTTGCGTATCCAAGTCTTATGATTCTTTTGATAAAACTTTAGTTTTTGAATCTAAGTGTAAAAGTTAACTTCTACTCTCCGTGAATAATATTTTTACTTGTTGCATTTTATTTCGTAATGTGTTTGTATTGTCAAGAAAATGTCTTTTAAATTATTATAGACCACTAAGAACCTACGATAGCAGAGTGGTGGACTGACACTAATAAGTCGAAATATGTTTGGTCAACTCCAGTTGCGAAGGAAGTACTTGTAAGTAATAATTATTAGAATTAAAGTTATTTTAATAATATACATTTCTATCATATATCGTCTCTAACTAATTTCTTCTATTTATTTTTATAGGATAGGTACACCTTCTTGAACCAAGAGAAGTATGGGAACGACAATGTTGATGAACATCCAACCTTTGATAAGAAACTTTGAAAGTAAGTTTCGATGGAAAGAAATGTAGGTAATTTATCTAAGAAGCAAGGTTTGAATGGTCTTGATTCATACAACTCAGAAGAATCTATTGTTGGCTCTTTTGAGGCATCTAATGCGCAATATAAATCTTCAACTCAACCTTCTGCTTCATTTAATCCTGAATTCTTCAGTTCCCAGTTATCACAGATGACGACTACATTGGAGAACCGACTAAATTCGAAACTAACGAATGAAATACATGCTTTGGATGACCGACTTATAGGGTAAAGTTTTATGTAGTTTTAAATATATTTTTTATATGCATTAATTTTCATGTTTAATTCAACATTAAAATATAATTTCATCTAACATAATTTATTATAAATTTGTTTTTTATATTCAGAAGATACGAGGATGAGAATAAAGTTGATTTGTCAAGTGACAACAAGAAGGATTAGGAGAAGTATAGACGTGATCATCATTCCATTCATACATCATCCTTAAAAGACAAAGGAAAGAAAGCTCATAGAAGAAGAAAATTATTTATATGGTATCGTTTTGACTTGTATCATTTCAGCGTTGTGTCGTTTTAATGTATGATAGACGTGGTCGGACTTATTATGTTGTAATAACAAATGATACTTTTTTTTTATAAAATTTGTAAACGTGTGATGTGTGTAATTTAATATATTTGTTAGTACATTCGAATGTTATTTTAGCAAGTATATTAATTGTAATCATTAATAATATTTTTTTCCCACTGCAACGTATTTGCGAGGACATATCCTTGCAATTTCCTCATCATTTTGGGAATATAAAGAACGACCACATATTTAGCAAACATATGATGAACGGATATCGAAGACTTAACGAGGACATTGCGAGGAAATAACCTCGTAATGTCTTCACTATATATCATATATTTAGCAAGCTCTTAACGAACAGATTGCAAAGACATATCGAGAACTTAGCGAGTAATTAACGAGGACTAAATTCCTCGTTATATTTAAACGAGCACATTGCGTGAACATTTCCTCGTGATATCGATTTAACGAGTTATTTTTTTTCTAAGGAAAACTCGTCCTCGCAATGTGCTTGCTATATGTTCTAACGAGGACTTTGCGAGCACTTAACGAGCACATTGTGAGGACACATGTCCTCGCAAAAAATAGAATTTCTTGTAGTGTTTGTTGTTGGTTGGAGAGTCTCAATTATGATATAAACTTTATCGATCAATCAACTCAATTGATCGAGTTGATCGGTTGATCGACAATTAACCTATCAATCGACAAAGATTGTTGATCATGTCCAAACACTTAGGTATATTTTTATATGATATGTTGATTTTGTAACTGACTTCTTAAATTATTGGGTATTAATCCACTTTAGTCCCTAAGACCTATATATATATATGCCGATCATCAATGGTAGATAGATACAAGTTCTATTCTTAAGACTTTACTTTAAAAGTTAAAGAGTCTCTTCTTCTTTCTTCTTCATCCTAGAGGTGTAATCAGGGACTTTGGAATTTCTTCTCCCTTCTCTACTTTTTCTTCTTCTCTCATACTTGTACTCATACTTTGTTGATTAGTAGAATATGCTCCTCTCCTTCTATGGATGTAGATTGGTACACTGCCAATTGAATCATATGAATTCTGTTTGTTTGCGATCGTGTTCTTAATCTTGTTTATACTTCTCTTGGTCAACTCACTTAAATCCCAACAAACTAGTATCAGAGTCAATGTCAGCTAAGTTCAAGATCGAGAAGTTCAACCACATCATTAGCTTTGGCCTCTAACAGATCAAGATGCGAGCCCTCCATGTTTAATAGAGGTTATTGAAGGCATTCTAAGGAAATGATAATATCCTAACATCTATGTTGGATGCTGACAAACAAGTTACGATACAACTCTCATTATCTAATGAAGTCTTGAGAGAGATGGTCCTTGAGAAGACCATAGTAAATATGTGGTTGAAATCAGAATCACTCTATATGATTAAGTTTTTTGTCAATAAGATTTATCTAAAGTAGAAGCTATTTTCCCTTCGTATGTTAGAAGGTATGTCTCTTAAAGTTCATTTAGATAAATTAAATTCAATCGTCATGAATATCGAAGATAATGGGTCAAGGTCCGGGTCTTCAGTCTGATGGGACCTTCAACTTTTTTTTTTTTTAAGAATGTAAATTTTCAATTACAAATAGAAGAGTTTATTACACAAACAAATTTAAATAAATGATTATAATCAAACAGAAAAAAAATAAGCATAAGTATATAAAATGCTTCCTTAATAGTTTTGTAACATCCAACCTGTTAAAAAATGCTAGTAACATCTATAACAATATTAAACAAAGCATCACATGTTTCTCTCGCAGTCTTGTGTCTTGTAGTAAATAAAATAAAACCAAATAACCAAGCACCAACCAAAAATATAGAAGATTAAACAAAGTCTGAATCATTTTCAATCACATAGAAAAAAAAAAGTTTCCCAATAAATTTATGTCTTCAATGTTCATCCTCTTCCAAAGTCACAACATCTATTGCTTCCATTTCTTCAACCTCACGTGCATCATCAACATTAGTCTAAAGGGAGAAGTGGAGGAGGGAGTGGCGACTATCAGCCTAGAGGAGGAAGAGGTGACAGCAAAGAGACGTGGCTATCAGGTTGGAGGAGGGAGGTAGAGGAGGGAGAGAGGAGAACCAGAGGGAAGAGACGACTGTAGTTTCGCTTGTCCGGTTGGAGGATAGAGGCGGCTATTGGGCTGAAGGGGGGAGGTGGAGGAGGGAAGGGGGAGAATCGACAGAGGAGGTGGTTGGTGGAGGGGGAGGCAACTATCGGGTTGGAGGAGTTGCTTGTCGAGTACTGAGAGAAGGAGACTAGGGTTTTGAGAGTAGATGAAATATAAATGTATAATGGAAATATTATACATTAGTCCTTATATTTTTAACTTATAATATATTATATATATACTAAGTCCAAAGGTCTGAGTATTTTCGAACCCAAACCCTTCTTAGTAAATAAGTGAGTCTAGAGGGTCCAAGTCCACATATCCATGGATCACATTTTCAAGACTTAGACACATACTTTATGAGTCCAGACCCGTAAGTCCTAGGTCCAGACCTAACCTTAATTTGATTATATACACTCTGACCTATGGAGTACTTCCTGTGTTCCTTCCAATGGTGGCACAAGATATGCACTGATATTTAATGATGATTACTCTAGAAAAGTTTGAGCCTATTTCCTCAAACTCAAATGTAAAGTTTTCTTTTACTTCAAGCAGTGGAAAACCCTTGTGGAAAATCAAATGGGTAAGAAAGTGCAAAAATTAAGAACAGACAATGGTTTGTAGTTCTGTTCTTTTGAATTTACAAACTTTTGCAAAGAAGTTCGAATCGCTCAACACCAACCAATGGAGGACACTCAGCAGAATGGAGTGGCCAAGCTAATGAATAGGTCTCTAATTGAATGTGTCTGATGCATGTTGCTGAATGCTAATCTCAGGAAAGACTTTTGGGTCGAGGTTGTATCCATAACAGCCTGTCTAATCAATCGATCTCCCTTGGCACCTTTAAACTTCAAGATGTCAGAAAAGTCTAGTTTGGTAAGCCAGCAAATTATTATAATTTAAGAGTTTTAGTGGTACTGCCTATGTATATTGCATTCAATGTAAACTTGAGCCTAGGGCCAAGTGATGCATATTCCTCAGTTATGTATCGGGAACAAAGGGATGCAGGTTTTGATGCCTTGATCCTATGTCACTAAAGTTCATAATTGAATGGAACGTGTAGTTAAATGAATTAGCTTTGTATTATCTAGGAAAAGTCGTGGTGTTTCTTTCTGTGATGTAGGTTCATCGAGTAATGTTGGAGTATAGGTGGAGTTGTTGACTAAAGATCCACTTGAATGCTCGAAGAATGTCGATGAACTATGAACTGAATAATCGATCGGTAGGAGAATGCAATCTACAAGCAGGTCAAAGTCGAACGACCAAAACATCGACAAATGGATCACGATCGAATGACTGAACATCCACATGTGGGATGTGGTCCAATGACCGAACATCCATAAGTTGGTCGCGACCAAGTGATTGAACATCCACAAGCGGGTTGTGGCTGAATGACCAATCCTTCATAAGCTGGTTGTTGCTGAATGACCGAACTAGCTCTTCTTTCCACACTCTAATCAAAGATGAAGATCAGGTGCTTCCACCAACTAATGAGTCATATTCCATTGCCCAAGATTGACCAAGAAGAGTGATTAGACCGCCACTAAGGTATTCTAAATACATTGTTAGGTTTCCCCTTTTCCTTGGAATTCCACCATTTAGGGTGAGAAAATAAAATCCCCTTCTTTTCCTTTTATATCAAGGAATCAAATGGAAAATATTTTTGTTTTTTGTTACCACATAAACACCAAGAAAATATATGATCAATGGGAAAAAAATTCCCAACCTTTCTTTTCCCTTTGAATTATTGTGCACAAACACCCCCTTAGGTGCTACATGATATAGTGCTCAATTTGTTGCCAAATATTACAACTTAGTGGAAGGTATTGACTATAATGATGTTTTTTCTCTTGTTATCAGACATACCTCCATCCATTTGCTATTGGTTGTTGTTACTAACCTAAATATAGAGTTAAAGTAACTAGACGATAACACTACATTCTTACATAGAGAATTAGATGACAGGTTTACATGCAACAGTTCGAAGGTTTCAAGACCGAGGGTAAGGAAAAGTATGTCTGTCAATTGAAGAAATCTTTATATAGGCTAAAGCAATCTCCACATCAGTGGCACAAAAGATTTGACTCTTTTATGCTTTGTCTTGATTATCAAAGAAGCAAGTTTGATTCTTGCATTTACATTAAACGGTTGACCAATAATTGTTTTATTTATTTGTTGTTATACGTTGATGATATGCTCATGGCACCCAAAAACATGTTTGGAATCTATAGATTGAAAAGTCTGTTGAGCAAAGAGTTTGATATGAAAGATATAAGAGCAACAAAGAAAATAATGGGCATAGAAATCCAATGCGATCGGAAAATAGGGAAACTATTCCTCTCCTAAGAATACTACATGTTGAAAGTCTTGCAACAGTTTGGTATGACAAGTGCTTCTTCGGTTACATTTCTATCGGATGCTCAATTCAAAAACTCTTAGCTACTACTTCACTGTAGACCAACGAACATAAGCAATACATGGATCGGGTTCCCTATTCCAGTGCAATTGGATGCAACATGTATTTAATGGTCTAGACTCGCCCAGATATCTCACATGGTTTCTAGGTAGACCTGTCAAATGGATCGTGTCGTGTACCTATCGTGTCGTGTATAAACGTGTATACTATACATATATATTAAACCCAAACACAACCCATTTAATTATCATGTACCTAATACTAAACCCAAACACGAATTGTCAGTTAGGGTGTATACACGACATGACCCGTTAAGTACACGTTTAAGTGAATCGTGTCGTTTTGACACGATAACGATCCGATTAACATGAGTACATGTTTATTACACGATTACACGTTTAATACAAACTTACATGTTTAGTATATGTTTAACATTTACACGTTATGTACACGTAGAAAAATAAAAGACAAATCAATAAATCATGAAACCAATCATTCAACAATATTTCACAAGTTCCATTGTTCCATATGTTAATATCATAAGTCTACAACATATTATAAACATTCACTATTCAAAATAATGAAAGTTATAATCTATATACATGATTAGGTAACGTGTACTTATCGTATACTTATCAGGTTTTTTACCTTAAACAAGAAAACAACCCATTTAATAATCGTGTCTTACGGATAGACACAATAAGTACACGAGACATGATAAGGGTAAACCTAAATACGGTTATATCGTGTCGTGTTATCGTGTCGTGTCAGAAATTGACAAGTCTATTTCTAGGTACCTACATTGCCCAGATTTGGGGCATTGGTAGGCTGTAAAATGGATTCTTTGACACCTTACGGATTCATCCGACTATGCTTTAGAGTTTAGAGCCAATCGATACAAATTGTTTGAATACTGTGACTCGGGCTTTGTAGGTGACCAAGATAAGCGAAGACCTATCACTGGTTACCTGTTCACAATTAGAGGTTGTGAAATTACCTAGAAAGCTTCTCTGCAACCAACGGTCACCTTATCAACCACAGAAGCTGAGTATATAGCAATCATCAAAGTGATCAAAGAAGCTATATGGTTGACAAGACTGTGTTCAGAGTTCGGCACAACTTAAACCAATACTATTGTTTTCTGTAATAACTAGAGTGCTATTCATCTCACCAAAGATCAGATGTTTCATGAATGAATGAAGCACATTAATGTGAAGTATCATGTCATCAGAAATATTATCTTTCAAGGTGAGATTCTTGTGCAAAAGATCAGTACGAAGGTGTAACCATGCCGGCGACAGCCTCGAGGATTTTGACGCAAAAGGCCAAAATACATGAGGGACGGCAAAGTCACGGCAAAAATAATAAAGATAAATATGCAAATGCAGGAGTCGCCACCTAGTCTATTAAAATGGAAGACGAGGAAAACCATATAAAATATGCAAATCATGCAATGGAAAAGCAGGTCATAAACCAAATATGGGTAAGGATCCCTGTTATGCACGAGGAAGGTATTAGGCACCCTTGTGCGCCCGAATAATCGGTCTTCTATAGGTTTCTCATTTGCTTATGAAATGTCGACTTTCTCAGCCTTTGCTGTACGCCCGAGGGCGGTATGCCATGCCATGCTAATGTGTATGGTGTCTAAAATACAGGTGCATGATGTGCAGGAGTGTGTCCTAATGCTCAGAAGTATTACTCGTATGTCGGGTCAAGTGTCGATGCAAAGTCATTGCATGAAGAAAATCAAAGATATATCAATTTCGAGTGATCTTTCATCCTTGCTTTGCTACATGCCAAATGCAATCTAACATGTATAAAAATAGTTAAAAGCAAAGCTATGTCTTACTGGTATGTCAAGGAAGAAAACCAGGGAAAAATCCAGAAACAAAACATGTCAAGAAAGCATGCTAAAAACCATATGAAAACCTATTGTGTGCTACTGAAAACACGCTGGTGCGCCAAACTAGTGCTCTAGTCTAGTGCGCCACCTAGGTGCTCCTATGTGGGCCAGATAGATGTGCTGAGAGAAAACAGAAATCCATGCAGTGCCACATCACATGAGAATGCATTCCAGAAAACAATGTCATGTAAAATCCTTCGCAAAACTTGGAAAACATGCCTTAAAAGTGAAGCAAATGCAAGTGCAATGACTTGTGGACCCTGTGCTCAAGGGCTGGTAGCCTCACACAAGATCACACCCTGTGCATGCTAAACGAAAGATGCAAGATTCTATCATGTCACTGGATCATGGGCTGATGCACAAGGTTCTCCATGTTGGAGTAAGGTGCAACCAGCCTACTAGATTCTGACCAAGGACCGATTATCCAAAGGGGAAAAACAACTACGAAACAATATTACTTTAAACCGAAGACATGCATGTGAAACCATGGAATATAGAAGAGCAAGCGGTAAAAGAATCAGGCTCAAAAATCATTCAGAAAACCATGCAAACAGATATGCAAAAGTGAATGTTTACTCCTTGACCAGTCTAGTACTCCTGAATGGGGCGCCAGAGTGGTGTGCTGGAGAGGTACGCCATATAGGTGCTCCCCAGAAAATCTGGATCAGACTGCAATCTGATCCAAAACCTGACCCAGAATAAAGATGGGTGACTTGTGCTAATGCAAGTTGATTCATGCGAGTGTTATGAGTTAAAAGCATGATAGGATGCATCTGATCAAAGCTATCTTATTATCATTAAAAACAAGATGACTAAATGGGTTCATGGCAAGAACACATGCAAAATGCAAAGAATACAAACATGGAGCAAGTAAACCCAATAGAACATAGCTCATGCAGGCGATATATTGCAGATTTTATGCTAGAAATAAAGTAAACATGCTTACAATCAAAAGTGTAGATTTGCATGAAGAGCATCTTGCAAAGAGGATGAGTAAATTCATCATAGAACCCTCATGAAGATACAGAAAAATCAGACCATATATGTGGAATTTATAGCATGCTTTATTTCATTGCAAAAGAACAAGGATTCAAAGGGAAAGTGGGAAGGACCTACCTTGTCCAAGATGTTCCTTCAAGGAAGAAAAGAAAGACCCAAAATAATAAGCTCCTTGATGCTTTGGAAGGGCTGAGAATATCTCTGGATGCAAGGCAAAGCTTGAGTGCTCAAGTAAATAGTTGTAGAATTCTGGAGAAGGCTAGTGTAGTTGTGTGTCTCTATCTTTCAAGATGATCAGTCCCTTCAACTGGTTGCTTATGGAGTCTATATATAGGGATTTTCCATGGGTAACTCCTAGGACAACAAAGAGCCTCGTAGACGAAAAGTCTGGAAGATTCCATGGCATATTCGCTGGTAGAGGTAACAGCCATGGGAGGTAGAAAGCCAGCAACCTGAGAAATGGTTGGGCGCCTGGTATGTGCGTCGGGTAGGTGTACTAGGTAGGTGTGCTAACTAAGTGTGCTAGGTAGGTGTGCTAGCTAAGTGTGCTAGCTAGGTGTGCTAGTTAGGTGTGCTAGCTAGGTACTCTCCCCTACTTGTCTAGATTTCTAATTGGGTTGCAGGCTTACTATGGGTTTAGGATTGATTTAGCTAATAGGATTAGGTTAGCCACATCCAAAGCAACATCTGGAAAACTCATCTATGAGTCATCTCAAAATCAGGGTGTCTACAGAAGGACAATCTTATCGATATGAGTTGGCAACAATTCTTCCATTGACTAAATTCGAGTTCTGTGTTAACTTGGTCAAATTATGTTGCACACATTAATGCCCATCGAAGCATTTGGAGGGCAAGATAGATATTTTTCCACTATGAAGTTCACGAATTTCTAGTTAAGGTAGAGATTGTTAATAATTATGACCAAAAATTTGATCAATCAGTCAACTCAATCGATCGGATTTTCAATCCCAATCGACTAATTGACCAATCGATCACTAATCAACCGACCAATTGATCGACAATAGATCAACCGATCGATCGATCGATCGACTGACTGATCAACATTGGAACAACCAAGACATCTGATCGATCGACAAAGATTATTAATTATAACCAAACATTTTGGTTTTTTTTGTGTACAATTATCCATGTTGGCTTGTAACTGACCTCATAGATTAATGACTATAAATTCACTACTATATTTAGGTCTCCAAAGTGTATATATATACACATCTATCATCATTAACATATGTATACACGTTTTATTCTTAAGAGTTACTTTGGAAAGTAAAACGATCCTTTTTCTTCCTTCTTCGTCCTACTGGTGTAACTAAGTACTTTTGGGGTTTCTTCTCATGTCTGTATTATTTCTTCTTCTCTTGTAGTTACACTGAATTCTTTGTAATTTAGTGAAATCTGCTCCTCTGCTCCTGTGGCATAGACCGACACATTGCCAACCGTATCAGGTTAATTTTGTTGATTTGCGATTATATTCTTAATCTTCTTTGTACTTGACTGATCACCCATACTTAAATCCTAACCGAGAGAAAATATTTTTGATGTAAGCTGGACAATTAGAATAACCACGTTGATTTCAATGTTAGAATTTTCCCAAGCCAGCGTGCACATAGCCTGAGTAAGATACAAGGCAGGATGATGTAGAGATACAGATTTTAAATCATAAACGAGAAAAGGATGCCAGATTTATCAGAAGATATGGCACGCCCACCAAAGTGGAATTCTTATTAACTTGACTCCGAAGAATTGAGGGAAATTGCAACAGAAGTTTGCATTCTGCATTTTTAAAGGAAATCCATGTGATGGACAAGTAGAAATGTACAATTGTCTTTAAAAAGTCAGGTAGTTGGTCCAACCACATGCAAGCTTGTGAATTTCTCATCAATTTCCTCAATGATCGCACACAAACTACTGCACGCCATTGACTTTGTGCTTGAAGAAACAACAGTAGCATTGATTGAGAAATGAAGACTTTCAGAAACAAACACAAAATCGTTGTGCGTCGTCATGCAGTTTTTTTTTATTTTTTGAAAGCAGATGAGGACTCTTGACATTGAATTCTCCCCAGAATAAAATATAGTCCTAGTAAAGACAAAAAGATCGAGTATCCTGCAGATCCAAAGAACATCATAGTATGCTGATCAACCAACAATACATTAAGTTACAGTCCACAAAAATGATTGAAAGAGGAAAATCATGAAGAGGGATCTTCCAAGGAATCATGCACAGGAGGCATAGAATCAACTGGGGTATTAGCTGAGGAGTTGGGAAGCACAGGAGAAGAGTGAGAAGAGGCTCCCAGAGTTTGTTGATTCATACTCCATGAGTGTTGCATTTCTGAAACCAATTGCATTGAAACATCTCTTTCAAAACCTGTGCCTAGAGTTACTATCTAGGAATTCATAAGGAATAAAATATGAAATAGAACTTGATTGCTTATATTACAAAAGTTACGAAAAACTCTAGCATTCCTTTCCTTCCAGATACACCATAGTAATGCAGGAATGAGCATATTTCAACCAGAATCAGATAAAACAAAGTTACTCAGGGGTTTACACAAGTATAAATCTGAAATATGATAGTATCCAAGATAAAGAGTATATTGAATGAAAAATTTCCAAATAGCAGCAGCAAAAGGACAATGAAGGAACAAATGTGAAATAGTTTCACAGTGAGACTTACACAGGGTACAAAGATCATGCCCTGTCCAACCTCGACGGCTCAAATTATCTTTGGTTAGAATCTTATTAGATACAGCCAACCATGTAAATAGTTTGATTTTTAAGGGAACCCAAGCCCTCCAAATAGGTTTAGTTAGGTGGAATCTCAGTCCTCCGTCATTTATAACAGTATAGTCCGATTTAACAGAATAATCAAAAGTAATACAAGGTAGTCGTTGAGGGGTATCTTTTTCCAAGGTAAGCTCAATCCCATTTAAGATATCTACCAACAATTCCATTTGTGCTTGCAAAACAGAGAAATTTTGTTGAAGACCCAATCTGTCTATGGGATAGAATAAGCCTGGAAAATTCTACTCATAAAGGAGTAACACCCTTTTAACAGATAATTTTTTAGTTTTTGCTAATTGATTTAAGTCTGGAAAAAGATATTTTAGAGGGGTACCACGGATCCACTTCCTTTCCCAGAAGATGGTGTCCGTACCATTTACAACCTTAATAGAGGAGAAACAGTTAAGTAGCCCAAAAAACTTTCGAAACTCTTGCCAAATTGAGGAGCAGTTCCTGGGAGATGAATTAAAAAAGGCTCCCATCCCAACTCTGAAACAGTATCTGGATCTTAGCAAACTGGGTCATTTCAGATTAGGGACACAAGTACAGAACTACCATAGGAGTTTACATTTAAGAGTCATACCAAAGCTCCTAAGATTGACAATGCCCCCGCCCTCTGATCCTTAGATTTGCATAAGGTACCCCACTTGACCAAGTGATAGCTCCTGAAAGTAGGAGAAGACTGCCAAAGAAATCTACACCTAAGACGGTTAATCTCCTCTTCCACCCTTATAGGAAAATGTATGACAGACAAGTAGTAAGTAGGAATTGCAGATAAAACATTGTTTACAAGGGTTAATCTGCCCCCTAGAGATAAGAGATTTGCCTTCCATGTTGACAACTTATTAGAGATCTTTTCAATGGCTGGTGTCCAGTCCTTATAGGATGCCTTTCTATTGTGTAGTGGGAGGCCAAGATAAGTAATTGGTAAAGTCCCATTTTGACATCCCAATATAGTGCATCCTTGCTCCACCATTGCCCCAGCAACTCCCACCCCAGTTAGTGAAGATTTTTAAAAATTTATTCTAAGTCAAGAACATGTCTGAAAGCAGCAGAGAATACGCTTAATATTAACCAAATTATCAAGTCCAGGGGCAAGAAAACGGAGTGTGTCATCCGCATATTGTATGTTAATTACATGTGGTCCATCATTTGGAAGGTGAATCTCAGAAATAATGTTATTACTTGCTGCCAATGTCAACATCCTATTAAGAATGTGTGCAACCACAATAAACAGAAGATCCCCCTACCTAAGTCCATTTGATGTACCAAAGAAGTCAGTAGGGGTTCCATTAGATAAAATAGAAAACCTAACAGTTGAGATACACATGGAGATCCAAGAAATCCATTTTGCCCCACAGCGCAACTCTTGTAGAGAGTTCAACAAAAATTCCTAATTGACATTATCGAAGGTTTTTTCAAAGTCCAATTTCAAAATAAAACAGGGACCTTCACAAACTTCATATAATTCAAGGTTTCTTGGACAACTAAAAAACTGTCTCCAATTTATCTGTAAGGGAGGAAAACACATTGGGAGTCATCAATTATTTACCTTAGAAGAAAAAAAAAACCTTGTAGTCAAATATTTAAAGATAGTTTTGAAAATGCTATTAAACAGCGGCCTAAAATCTTTAATACTTACTGCAACAGTTACATTTGCGCCGTCACGCAGTTACCCAAGTATTAGTGCATCATGTACGGGGAACTGCAGATTATCTGGTGGAGAAAAACAACAAGGTATTTGCAAGACAGACGTGATTTAACAAAAATCATGGGAACCTATGATACTTCCAACTAGCACATGCGAGATGGGATTCCATTTTATCATGCAGCTAGGTAATAAAGTTTTATCAATCATGATGGAAACTATACTCGAGCTCATAAATATACCTCATGCAGGAAAACATCTAAATGGCAGTTCGCATGGTTGTGTTTGAGATGAATTATCAACTTGATGAATTATCATGAGTTCATGTCCTGCCAGAACATTTTAAGACGACATACATCACTCAAACAAAGTGGGTCTCAGCTTCTCAGCACATGGGTATGGTGTATCCCTTAGTAAAGCTTGTCATAATGCCATCCACTAACACTAAGGATTGCAAATACCAGAGGAATCCTTTTGTGTTTGCCTCCATCAGCTGCATCTCTGCTTAACTGATGGTCTCATGCACCGTCGGCTGATATTCTATGGCCATGTTTTTATTTGCGGTTCCAACTTTCACACAAAAACATTTCCTCTCTCGTCAGATGAAAATGATTTGATCTCACTCCAATCATTGTAGGAGAAAAAGAATTTCCAAAATGGATATAAATAATTGTCAATATGGAGCAAGCTATACTAGTCGTTTTTTTTTTTTTTTTTTTTTT
>JAMKQA010020531.1:0-11380 GCA_024699735.1 Posidonia australis | reverse complement strand
ATATACTTGCAATATGCGATTGACCCGAAATAAAGAGTGATATTCCTGAGCGTAGGACACACCCCACACAACATGCACCTATTAGCATAAGGCACTAAGCATGGCATGGCATATCGCCCTCGGGCATATATAGCAAAAGGCTGAGAAGCTGACATTTCATTGGAGAAATCATAGAAGACCGATTTTATCAAGCGTACGAGGGTGCCTAACACCTTCCTTGTGCGTAACAGGGATCCTTACACGCATTTCTGGTTTTCGTAGACCTTCTTTTTTATTGTTTGCATGATTTTTCATGTTTATGGTTTTCCTCGTCTTCCATAATAGACTAGGTGGCAACTCCTGCATTTTGCATTTTATTTTGCTTTTTCGACTTGATTTTGCCAACCGATTTCGCATTCTTTCGCGGAATCTCCTCGCCGGCATGGTTACAGAACTGGCGACTCCTGCATTTTGCATTTTATTTTTATTTTTCGACGTGATTTTGCCTACCGATTTCGCATTCTTTTTGCGGAATCTCCTCGCCGGCATGGTTACACTTAGGGTTTGACCTAGATTTTAGGGTTTAGATTTGGGTTTTGAATTTGGTTTAGGTCTTAACCTTGGGTTTAAGGTTTGGATTAGGGTTTTGTATTTGGTTTAGGTCTTAACCTTTGGTTTAAGGTTTAGATTAGGGTTTAACCTAGGTTTTAGGGTTTTGTTTGATTTTTAGGGTTTTGTTTGGTTTTTAGGGTTTTATTTAGGGTTTTATGGCTTGGTAGGATCTTTTAGGTTTTGCTAAGGTTTTTATGGTTTATTTAGGGTTTTCCTAGAGTTTTTAGGATTTTTTAGGGTTTTCTAAGGTTTTTATGGTTTATTTAGGGTTTTCCTAGAGTTTCTAGGATGTTTTAGGGTTTTTTAGAGTCTTGTTAGGGTTTTGTCCATTTGCAAGCATATGGGGTGTCTACAGCTGCATATCCGATGTTCAACACTTGGCAGTATATTTTTAGAGTTTCCTTGAGATTAATCAATTAGAAATGTATATAAGTGATTAGGAAAAGCCATTAGAGATAGGTACAGAATTACCTAAAATAAATTAGCAAGATCCATCCATGTAATAAATAGGATGAAATACTATATGACTTAGAAGGAATAAGTTCTCCCTTAATGGGATAGAATGAATAATAGGGATCAAGATGTGAATGAATAATAGGGATCAAGATGTGCCCTTAGCACTAGGTTTAGGTAATCTTGTGTGTGTGATGCACTAGAGTGATTATCCAATAGCACTGCCTGGTGGTGTTTGTCACTGATCTAGTTGTGCTCTCGAAGGACACAAGCTATTATGTGTCTTGCAACTTGGCACCAGAACATAGAGTTCTGGTTGAGTTTTGTGTGGGTGTCTAGTCTTGGAAGCCTAGCGGGACTTCGAGACTGTTGCTTCTATTTTGGTGTGGTTGTTTGGGCTTGACAGGAGAACTGTCAAGGCATTGTTTTGAGTCATGATTTCCAGTTTTCAATTTCATGTGGTTTTGGCACTGTGTTTTGTGGTATTTTTGGAAAACTATTTAAATGATTTGAAATGGATTTTTGAAAAGGATTTTTGGGACAAAAGAAAGGTTTAAATGATTTGCTAAGGGAACTATAGGATGGATTTTCGTGTTGTTTCTGCAGTCTTTGAGATGATTCCAAAAATATTTTGAAAATGATTTTCAAAAGAAAGGGTTTGGAGAAAAGAGACATGCATTATTTGCAAAAGTTTTTGAAAGCATTTTTCTGAAGTTTTCTAGTTGCTAAGGTTGAGAGATCGATAGTGCATGTCGCTAGGACCAGAGGGTGTGACGACATCCTTGGGTGGTTGGGCATGTTACTTATGGCGAGGCTAGAGACCAAGGGCCTGAGGTAAGTGTTTTTCGGATCTTAGAGGTATAAGACTCTTGGATAGCCATTCACGAGGCTAAGGTTGAGGTCCATAGGTCGAGGGCCGACTAGACTTAGAGGTAGGATACTTTGTTTATTCTGGGTACTGAAGACCTTGGGTAGTGATTGTACACAAAGACACGTGGCAGTGGGCCAGTAGATATGAGACCTCTATGTAGTTGGACGTGACACCCTGGTTAGTATGGGTGCCGAGACTAAGACTATTTTGTGCTTGCTGGGCCTGAGGTTGTGAGTCCTTGGGTATCCAGGCACCAATGGGTGTCGTAAGGACACACCTCGTGCGTGTTTGTGTGGCCTGAGGGTCATAGTTGTGTGAGGCTTGTGGGGCCATGGAAGGTGAACTCCTACACAGGGTTGTTCACCACGACAGTGTAGACATAGTTGGTCATGCTTCGATGGACTGCTTGTGGCTAGTGTCATTTCATGGCGTCGGGCAACACAACTTGGAGGCTACGAGTTGGGATGGACAAGCTACAAGTGTTCATGGCAGTGCAATGGTTTTGGAGACTCTGTCTCCAACAGTTGCTTATGGCCAATGTTTGTTGTGACCTTGTGGTGTTCGCCCATAGGCGGCACTATGGTTCAAGTTTGTGGAGTTATGCTAATTTTTGAAATGTGATTTGTTGCTTTGATTGAGTAGAGGCTTGGTGCTTGTATGGCACTCTCCAATACTTGTAGACTTGATTTGGCAAGAGTGGGCATTTCAATTAGTGCATAACGTTTTTGAAAATCTTACATATGTTTCGAAAGAAAGAAAATGGTTTTAACAGACAAGAATGTGATTTAAAAAGAATGGTTTTTCAGAAGAACGATGTCAAAGGAATTGTTGTTTGTGGGGCAAAAGAGTATTGCTTCATTGTGGTATTGCGGCATCCAAGAGGGATGCCAGATTAGTGTGTGCCTTAGTGGGGGTGTGTGCTAGGTGACCTTTTCAGTGGTCACTCATGTGTGTTTGCTTAATGTTTTTCACAGGTGCAGGATAGGATTTAGGAGTTTGCTAATGCACACGGAGCTGGAGTCAGTCGACCATACATCAAGGGTTCTAAGTAAGTGATTAGTATAGTTTAATTTGTTTGAATTATTAGTTCTTTAATTTATATTGCTCTTTGTTGAACTTAGTTTAAGATTAACATGATTAAAAAAAAAGTTTGGTTTTGAGTGTAGCGACTCGAGGTCATTATATCATTAATAATCAGAGCCTGAAGTATATCTTCACTCAAAGGGACCTCACCTTGAGGTAGCATAGGTAGGTGAAGAATCTAAAAGACTATGACTTTAGTCTGTCCTACCACCGTGAGAAGGCCAATGTGGTCACCGATGCTCTGAGTTGGCATACGCACGTGATGGCAAGCCTAATGGTCAAGGAGTGGATCATGCTGGAGGCTCTTGTGGGTTGCAGGCTCAAAAGGCAATCTTGGGGATTGGTTGTCACCTAGGTGGCCAACCTAGGTATTTGCCCCAAGCTGGTGGAATTCATTATTGCCTGTCAACAACTGGATCCTTTTGTTCAGGCTGTCTTTGAGAAGTTGGCGACTGGTGAAGTGTCTCATTTTCTGTTGGGGCATATGGAAAGTTGAGGTATGATCTATGCTTGTATGTGCCTCAGCATGAGGTGGCCAAGTAGAGATTGTTGGATGAAGCTCATAGGTCAAGGCACACAATTCACCTAAGGAGTATGAAGATGTACTAGGACCAAAAGAGGAATTTTTGGTGGCCTGACATGAAAGAAGATGTTGTTGACAACATGGCGAGGTGTACAACTTACCAGCTAGTCAAGGCAGAGCACTAGAGTCCTAGAGGTACTTTGTAGCACTTGGACATTCCTATGTGAAAATGGGAGCACATCTCCATGGATTTCATGACTGATTTGCTATGTACTAGGAGTAAGAATGACATTGTGTGGGTGATCGTAGATTGGCTAACCATGTCCACTCACATCTTGGTAATCCACGTGAACCTCTCGACACATCGACTGATAGAGTTGTATGTGTCAAAGGTTGTCTTGTTGTATGGGTGTCCATTGTGTCTAATAGAGACACAAGGTTTACCTCAAGGTTCTAAAGGACTCTACAAGAAGCTTTCAGCATGGTACTCAACTACAGCACAACATTCCATCCTCAGTTAGATGGTCAGATAGAGAGAATCATCCAGATGCTGGAAGATATGCTCAAAGCATGTACCTTGGATCTGCAAGGAAGTTGGGAGGACCACCTATCATTGATCAAGTTTGCCTACAATAATAGCTATCACTTGAGCATTGGGATGGCAGCGTACAAAACATTGTATGGTAGGCCATGCAGATCGCCCACTTACTGGAGAGAAATGGGTGAACGTCAGTTGCTTGGTCCCAAGATTGTACAACTGTATGCGAACAAAGTGGATTTGATCCGCAGTAGGTTGGTGGCTACACAGAGTCGGCAAAAGAGCTATGCCGACCAGTGGTAGAGACCACTAGAGTTTCTGATGGAAGACTATGTTTTCCTAAAGCTATCCCCATCCAAGATCATGATAAGGTTTGAGAAGCATGGGAAGCTGAGTCCCTACCATATTGCCCCATATTATATCACACTGAGGATCTGTGAGGTTACATATAAGCTTGATCTACCACTAAAGTTGTCATTTGTGTATGATGTATTCCATGTCTCCATGCTATGGAAGTGTCTAGCTGACACATCTCAAGTCAATACAATTCAATCGAAGGTGCTCCAAGAGGATTTATCTTTTGTGGAGGATGCCATCCAGATCATTAATCAGAAAGAGCAGGTGTTGTGGAACAAGGTGATTCCACTTGTTCTTGTGCGATGGCGGCATCATGGAGCTGAGGAGGCCACATGGGAGCATGAGGATGCCATCCTAACCCAGTACCTGTAACGTTTTGCCTACCAATGATTTCAGGGGAGAAATCCTTTTATAAGTTGGTTAGGATATAACACCCAAAATTCATTTATTTCTAAATATATATTTTTAATGAATTTATTATGAACGGGTTTTACTAACACGAGGCCTATTTCAGTAATTCTATGGTTTTGTGCTTTGGCCTCATGGTTTGGCATGCTGTTTGCCCTATTCTCTTGCATGTGGCACTGTGCTCCTGTCCTTGCATGTGTGTATGGGTGTACGGGTGAGGAAGGTTAGCTAGGTCCTGTATTGTGTGCTGGTTGGTGGTGGAAGACGTGTAACTGCACATGCATGTTGAGTGGCAATTGTGCGTGCACGTAGTTGACATCGAACCACACATTTATTAGGAGGATGGGCTAAGCTTCCTAGACATGCCACATCTCTTCTTTTTTCCCGCCACTTCCTCTTCTTTCTTCGGCATACACTACTCTCCCCACCACACTCCTCCTCCTTTCCTTCAACCTCCTCCCTCGTTCCTTCTCCTTCCTTTCCCTTCCACTTTCTCTTCTTCTTCTTCTTCTTCTTCTTCCCCTATCTAATGCATGCACGAGTGAGAGAGAGAGAGAGAGGCAGAATGCTGTGGAGTGTGGATCGGCAAGTGGAGCTTTGGACCTCTTCCCTAATGATGCAGTGAGCTCTAGGTGCTTGCAAGGACAGCCAGAGTTCACAGATCACTAAAGAGGACGAGATCAGCTAGTGTCAGGCGATGGTAGCGCCAGTGGTCGTCGTGAGGTATGTGCCTCACACTTTCCTGTAGAATTGCATGAAAAATGTAGTAAATTCATAGGATTGCATGAAATTTAGGTGTATTAATGATTCCTGAATTCATGAGAATTTATTGAGCATTTATGGTGAATTTATGGCCATATAATGCATGTTGAGTTACTGTGCTCATATTTTAGCTCTTTGGCTTTTGGATTTTATATCTCGAGCTACGATCAATGGATCGTAGTGATTTTTGTGTGGATTTGTAGTATAATTGAGGGCCTATGCTCCCTGATTTTTGTGGTTTTTATGGTGCTTTTGGTGAGACCGCTCCTCACTCCCATTGAGGTGAAGTGAGGGGTTAGGGCTCGAGCCATTTTTCTAAAAATGTAGAAATCAACATACAATTTTGGTTTGGTGTGCCATTTTTGCTTCAACAATGTCCCCTTGGCCCCTGGTCCGGTTGACTAAATTCATTTGGTCTATCAATCTGGTACTTGGTTGTTGACAAAGCACTTGGTTCGGTCGATCGTTCCTTTTCGAATGACTAGATCAAGGGATTTTGGGCGATCATTTGGTTTTAGGTCTACCGAACTAGTGCCCTAAGCCTAGGTTTAGTCCACTGTTCCATTTTGGTGTACCGAATCAGGCCTTAGAGCTATTTTAAAGAAGATTTCTGGTGGATTTTTTCACGTGGTTTTATATGTTTATAATGTGGTGTTTTGTGGGCCATCAGTATACCTGATGAGCTGGTTTTGTGGAGATTTCTAGTGATATAAAAATAGTTTTGAAAAGGAATTCAAAGAGATATAGCCCCATTTTGGAAAAGTGATTTCCTAATTTTTGTATGTAGGCCAAGATACTATGGGTCATGCTACTTGGACTAGGGAATGTGACGACATTTCGAGTGGTCAGGCACGTCACCCAATTTAAGGTCGAGGACGAAGACACTATAGGTGAGTGCTCAATGGATCCCAAAGGTATGATACTCCCTAACTATCATTCACGAGACCGAGATTGAGGTCCACAAGTTGAGGTGCCATCTAGATCTAGAGGTACGATACTCCGATTGTCTCCATATACTAATGGTTGAGGTACCGTCGAGTGTGGAGGTATGACACTCCCACTATCTGGGTACCAACTTGAGGATGCCAAGAGGGAAGATCCATATACTTTCCCAGGTTGGATTAGCTCTTTGAGGGTCCTTCAAGTGGAAGGAGCCCATGACAGACTTGCTCCTCACAAGGTGGTTCATTTGTGGTAGTGCAGCATAACTACTTGTGACTAGAGTTGATTACTTAGTGTCGAGCAACACGACTCAGTGTGTGTTTGTGGTTTGTGGCTAGTAGGGCCGTGCATGAGGTTTTGGTCAATATGGCCTATGTTTTGGCAATTTTGGCCAGTAGGTCTTGATTTTACTATACAAATGGTTTCCCATGTGCTTATGACTTCAAAAGAAAAGATAAAATGTTTTGGAAATGAGATTTGTGGTTTTGGCCAGTAAGGCACGTGTTTGGAGACTTGGTGGATGTGGTGAAAATGAGATTTTAAAGGAAAAAGTTTGGCCTTGTTTTCTATGTTTTCCTATGGGACGCGTGTTGGGTGACTTTTTTGGTTACTCAAATATTTTTCTAGTCGTCTTTAGCTGCAAGTGCAGTCATTTAGCTGTCGTGGTCTCTAGTGAACATAATTGGAGTCTCATAGTCGTTCTGTAACACCCCCAATTTTCCATATAATTTAAAACGAATTAAATTACAAGAAATTAAAAGCTAAATAGAAATATCAACTACTAGGAACCTGTGTGTGCGGCTACGAGACTCTAGACTATATGCACTAAGCTAAAACTTATCTACATGTCTACATCTGCAACCCAAAACCACGAAGAAGACGTGAGTGACAAAAGTCACCCACGTGCACCCCAGGAAATCGATGGAAAACAAAACTTTAATTGATTTTCCTTTAAATTCATTCTACAAATCATTTTCTCTAAAATCCCACAAACCAGGCCCACAAGGTCGAAAACCATAGCAAACGCGGCCCACACCCGCCAAAGCAGCAAATAAGGCTCTACCAGCCCAAAAACACAAACAAGGCCCTCAATGGTCAAAACCACACATAGTGAGTCGGGAAGCCTAGCACCAAGCAACCAACTCTGGCCACAAGTAGCCACCAAGGTGCACTACACTACCACGGTGAAGCCACCCTGTGTAGGGGTGATCACCGTCCTAAGATTCTCCCACTTGGAGAATCCTCACAAAGCCAACCCCTATCCGAGAAGGTAGTCCTGTCTTTCAGAATGCTACCAGCTACGGGGCACATGTCCCACCCGCACTAGCCACCATAGGGTATGCCTCCTTACGGCATCCACCACATGGTGTTCAAGAGGGAGTGTCATACCTCCACACCCGACAACTCCCTGTCATGCCACAAGACACCTTAACCCACAAACCACAACCCTAACCTCGATACGACAATTAGGGAGTCTTATACCTCCAAGACTTGATGACCCATAGCCTCAGGTATCTCGACCCCCAACCTCAACCAAGGAGACGTGCCCAACCACTCAGGAATGTCGTCACATTCCTTAGTCTCGACAACACGATCCTATAGTGTCTCGGCCCGTACACAGAAAACCAAGAAAATCATTTTCCAAAACTGGCCAACACATCTCTTTTGAAAACCATTTTATATCTTTGGAAACTCTTTCAAATCCTTGACAAAACAGCACATCAAGTGTCCCACAAGACCACCACTGATGGCCCATGATCCCATCTCAAATGGGCAAACAAACCAATCCGAAAAGCCACTACATTTAAATGCATTTTACCAGAAATCTAGGAAATACCTCCAAAATTACTCTACCAGACACACGCATGTGGACCGCATGTCTGGCCCACGCCCCAGGTATTTTCATCTAAATGCAAATAGAGCTGGGGCCAGGGGCAAGAACCGTTGTCGGAACCTCACATGTAGTCCACGCAATCTGCCCGCACCCCTAGTTTTCTGTTAGAATTCAGATAGCCTGCAGTAGGGGACCCAAATTTCACCTGAAGTGGGAACCAAGGGTAGGCCAACCAAATAAGAACCAAAAATTTTGAATAAAACTTATGTTGTAGACCCTTGAGCCTACTCCAAATTATAGCAAACAAAATTGAAATCCATTCATCGCATAGCAAGATATAAATTCGCAAGCACAGAGGGGTCAAAAGGCCCCAAACCACAACAACCACCATAAATATTCATAAATATCACATTAAATTCCCAAAAATTCCGAAACATTAAATTTAGCCTAGATTACATGCATCCTAGGTAATTCTACCATTTTACATGATTTCTACTCATTGGATTGGAGGTATATACCTTAAACGACCTCTAGTGACCCAATGCGCTCTCTGGCCAGGCTTCGACCACGACCTCCATGGGAACATCCTCGACCTCTAGTGCTCCAGCCACACCGATGTCCAGCCACACAAGGCCTCCACCTCTCTCACTCTCACTAGCGCACGAAACAGAGGAGGGAAGAATGGAGGAGATGGGTGGGGAAAAGAAGGGGGTGGGGGAAGGAGAGGGGTGAGGAGGAAGGGAAGGAGAGGTGGGGGAGGAAGGGTGTGCGCCCAAGGAGGAGGAGAAGAAAGAAGAAGAAGACAAACAGTGAGCGAGGGAGGAGTGCAGCGCAAGCGGGCTTATAAAGCCATACGTACGCAGTAGCTGGACGCGTGCGCACCTATGCGTTCCAGCTACCGGCACCGCACACGAGCACACCGACCACACCCACTGGCTCCAAGCACACGCCAGCCATCGGTCGCACCAACTGGCCCTCAAATGTAGGCCCCACATGGACCCACACAAGGGCCCACAAGCACAATGCCACAATGCACAGTGCTAACCACGCATAGGAACATACAACCAGAAGCTGGCCCACGAGACCTAAGCCCAAAATCACAAAATCACACAAACGGGTCTTAGAACAGTAACACCCATCCAAGACTAAATTCATTAAAATGTAAATAATTACAAATTGAATTTACAGGTGTTACACGTTCACTGTAGGTTCTTGGTAGTTTAGATGCTTTAAATTAGCCATTAATTTCCTATAATTTAGCATTTAATTATTGTTGAAATTATTTAGGCTAATGTTTTTTTGTTTGTAGCGATGCGGGTCATTACAAGAGTCCTCCGAAAGAATTTGCTCTAGCTGTGACAAACCCATCCAACACCACAAACCTATCCAGCACATTAAACCCATCTAGAGCCAGAAGCCTTAGACACCTTAAGCCAACGTATGATCCAGGGACTCAAACTATCAAACTCGAAAAATCATTTGCCTTGTAATCATTCAAAATTAATGAATTTTAACTGTTAGCATGTGTTACTGGCTTACGGCATCATTCTGTTAGCCATGTGATTGGTGTTTTGGCATTTAATTTTTGTTCTAGCCGTTGAATTGATTGGAACTATGGGTTGGTTCCTCAGATTTCCCTCATGGATTGGTGTCGCGTGTCGGCTCAGAGTAGCATATTTAGTTAATTCAAATTTTCCTATTATGGGTTGGTGTCGATCGTGGAGTTGTTGAAGTAGTGAGTTTGAGGAATTGTTGAGTTTGGTGTGGAAGAGTTGTTGCAGCTTTTGGAGTGGTTTGGTTGGTGCTTGAGGAGTCGTTGACTGGGATGCACTGGTGGGCATGCAACCACTTACCTCTAATCCAAGGCTATATAAGGACAAGGAGTCTTTCGCAAACCACCACCTTTCCCAGTCATTTCTCAAGCCTAGTGAAGTGTACGAGCACCGACCCTCCAGCACCTTCTCCCCCTTCCTCCCATTCTTTCTCTTCCTATTTCTTCATCCAAACAAATAGAGAAGAGTGAGAGGCAAAGAGAGTGGAGGGTGAGCCCCTGAGCTTCAATAGCTGAGCATCTCCCCTACCTGTGTGTTTGTAGTGAACTCCAGTCATCTTCCCGGTGGTGTGGCAAGCTCGTGAGGACGCCGGGAGAAGCTCCAAAGCGGTGGTGATTGTTGAAGAAGCTTGTTGGGTTCCAACAGTGAGAAGAGCCTCTATGTGCTTCTATTAGATGCACACCTCATCGTTCTTCTTCAATTTTGCTTTTAAATGTTATGAATGTATAGTTTTGCATGTTTTGGATGCTTGGTAGTGATTTCATGATTTTGGGAGATTTATCTCATAGTTATTTTTGGTGAGGGCGAACAGTGAACCTGACTATGCTTGTTTCCTTTTGATTTTCATATCTTGAGTTACAGTTCTCAGAATTCTTTGATTTTTGCGCCATATTTTAGAGTATTTAGATGTCTTTGTTTTAAGTATTTTTGTGGAATTTTTGTTGTTTATTGTTGAGATCGTCGAACATTCCCATTCTAGCAAATTTGGGTGCCATGTTTCCAACTACTTGGGCTTTGGTTTCAAGGGTCAACTGCGAGTTCCATGTGTGTATTGGTACCACGGGTCACACCTGCATTTTGGGCTAGGTCAGCCCCCATTTTGGTGAGTTTTTGGTTTGGTTTTCAGTGTTTAATTGTGGTAAAATGGTGTTTTGATTTCATGAATATTCTGGTGATATGTAAATGGCTTTGAAAATGATTTCCAGAAAGCGTGGTGATGTTTTGAGAAGGATTTTCCATGGTTTTTTGTAGTGGACCAAGATATCGGAGGGTTGTGTTGGCTAGACTAGAGAATGTGATGACATTCTCATGTGGTCGAGCATGTCACTTATGTTGGATACTAAAGCTTCTCTAGAGGGGGGGTGAATAGAGATTTTCGATTTTAATTATGTCTTTGGTATTTGTTAAGCAATTTAAGAGAATAGCACACAATACAATCAATCGCAAACACAATGGATTTATAGTG
>JAMKQA010020530.1:0-10498 GCA_024699735.1 Posidonia australis | reverse complement strand
TAGCCCATGGAAAACAAAATTTTAAAAGTTACCATGGATCGGGGGGGCAAGTTGGACTTGAACTTGGCCCTCACAATCCCACTGTTCCCATGCGCCCTGGTGACCTTCCCCCAGATGCACCTGTAAAGCGACCCGTCCTTCTTGGTCTTGGCCTTGTAGATGTAGGCCATCCTCTTCCCGCAGTACCACGCCACCTCATCCCGGGTGTTCACCCCTTCGATCTGGATCAGCGAGGTCTGCTCGTACTGGTTCGATTTTGACCTGCAAGCAACAACCGAAAACGTCAGAAATGGGAGGCCTTTAGGAGATGCAGTGCTCCGGGGTTCGCAAGATCGCACCTTTTGTAGCCGAGGATGGTTCCGCGCACGTAGAGCCTCACGCGCTCGCCTTGCCTTCCCTTCACCATCGTCGCTACCGAGATTTTGCTGCCGGAGTGCCGAAAACGCCGCCCTGCCCTCTGGTTGCTGTGTTGGAGGGAGCGGATGGCAAAGATTTATTAGGGTTAGGGTTTTGGATGGGCCGGGGGGTGGGCTGAGAAATGGGTTGGATGTGGGCTTGTTTGTTACGTTTGGTCACATCAAAGTTCGGGTCGGGTCGCACTGAGACAATTACTGTATCTTCAAGTTTTTCTTCTGTAAACCCTGTACCTTCTAGATTTTCATTAGCATGTTGGTATTTTTCTAATAAGGAGAAGCATGCAGAAATGCATCATGCCATCAAGAATCTAAATCACCACTGATTAATCCCCTGCAACATAAAGAAGATGTTCTCCTATTAAAAATAGAAGGCAAAGTCATCATAACCAACAACCCACTAAATTAAAGTTTGGAAGAACACAAATGTGATGATATACACGTACATAACACGCAATCCAACATAAAACCCACTAAAAGCAATACATTATTTAATACCAAGTTATGACTAATTAATCAAATGGTCCCACGATAACAATAATAAACAAAAAAAAAAAACAGGTCATGAGTTGCATCATGTGTCAAAAGACGCATGCAGTTTGCGACGGTTGGTATTCATTTGTCCACAGTTTTTCTCTTCTTTTTTTTTTTGTAAACGATAATTGATATATATTACACTCAAAACATTTTACTATAAGAAATCACCACTAAGTGATGTAATATATATAATGTTTGTGGTAGTGGAACTCTCGACCTCTCGTACAATCACGAAGAGACTTCACCACTAGACTAAGTGATTGTAGACATTTGTCTGCTGTCAAAATTCTCAACTTTTGAGTTTCAACTGTTGGACTTTTTATACCATCATGCCCATTCTTTTTGCAAAACTACGGGGAATCCTGCAACTTACATGAGCAATCGAAGTAGGTGATAAGATTGAGGGATGAGATTCACATTCTTAACGTAATGGTAATGTTTTCATGTATCACAATGCATACAAATATGTATATGAGATGTGGTGTAAAATTATGCTAATATTCATTCTCATTTTCTTCCTATTCTACGAGAGACACACATACGCTTATATTTATTAAAGGGGGGAAAAAGTACAACACCCATTAAAAAATGGTTAACAAAATTTACATCAGTTTTAAAAGATATAACAAATAATTTTAAACATAGGAATAAAAAAGAAATTCTCTGATCACGTACAAAACAAAACTACACACAACAGGGGAGGGGGTTACGTGCAATAAACCCCACGACCAACGACCAACAACCACTTTTTCCTACCATTTCCGCCCCGTCCAACGCAACCAACTGCCTCTGCCGCCACATATAACCAAACCAGACGTTCCTCTTCTCTCTTCCTCACTCCTCCTCAAAACCCTAGAAGAAGAAGAAGAAGAATAAGAAGAAGTGCAAGAGGTTGCTTGTTTCCCATAAATGGACGTCGACGCGCTTCTCCTGGCCGTCGCAGCCCTGGCGGGGGCGACGGTGGCTGCGGTCTTCGCCTACCTCACCCACCGCAGAACGCTAGCCCAAATCCTCCAATTCGTCCGGGAGAGGGAGGATCATCGGAAGAGGCGAAAGTGTTATGGGGACTGCTTGTTGTTGGAAATGAGGAGGAGGAGGAGGAGGATGAGGAGGAGGAGGATGGGGAATGGCTCCATGCAGGATTTGATGCTTGGTCTTGATGATTTTGATGATGATGGTGGTGGTGGTGGTGGTGGTGGGGAGGATGAGGATCGTAGGGTTTCGGATGTTCCAACGGGTCTGCCTCGATTGCGTGTGCTTCCTAAAGGTTACTTCTTTCGTTGGACTTGTCGTTGAGTGGTAACATGTGTTCTATAAGGAATGCAGATTTTTTGCGTTGTGAATCGGAAGTAGTAGCAAGTGTACTACCCTTAGTTTCGAATGCTAAGTTCATCTTTCAATTTGTTTTTTTATTCTTCTCTTAAGGGATTGTTGTTTTTGGTTTTAATTTGGAAGGAATTGGTTGGAAAGGTGAATTACTTGATTAGGCTACAACACTCCGGTAAATGGGCAGAAAAGTTAGGAGAACATGGAATGAACCGAAACAGGACGACCTGTTTCACTTTTACCAAAGAGTCAACTTCGTCGTTTTCACGAATGAATTCACAGTAATTCCTTTTTTTATTGTTGCCTAGGATTAGTAGTTTGAATCCAGAATTCTTTTGAATTTTAGGATATTATCTGGATTGTGTAGATTACACTTCCTATTTTGATGTGGCCAGTAATTTTCAGATATTTATATAGGATTTCCTTGTCTGTTTGGTGACTGGAGGCCCCAGTAGAATAAGGCGTTTACTGTTAGTGACACTAAGACTCTTGGGTTATCACTTATCGGCTTTCACTTGATACTGTTTCGAGATAATTCTCTATATTTTTCCCTCTGCGGATTTGGAGAAACCCTTAGTCGATACTGGATCTCAAGGCAACTTCAGGGTTGAAATTCTTGAGTATGAAATTCTTCACTTGGTATCTGCTTAACTCCTTGGTAGGCAATGTTCCACAATCCCATTCTGTGCTACCTTTGCGTCTAGCCCAACTTTTATTTTGGTATCCAGAGTTTTTGTTTTGATTTTTTTCGCTTATAAATGACTCAGAAATTGCTTTTGTTGATGTACATTATGCAGTGGATGCCCCTTACATTTACTCTCATGTAGGTCCTTGCCATCCACTCCACATGCTTATAATAATGATTAATGTTTGATAGCACAATGTGATTTCTGTCATCAGGTGATAGAGAGTCTGTCCCTGAAACATCAAATAAAAAGGTTAGGTACCCTTCTGGACAAGCTTCTCCCAAATCTCCTATAACAAGTGCTATTGCGTTTGAGAGCCAAGAAGGATCAGATGAAGAAGAAAGCATGCATAATAATGCGAAACTTGGCAACACAATGTCCGATGTTAATGGAAATAATGTAAGTTTATGTTTTGTCATCTTTTTTATGTGTTGTATGTGTTATATAATTTTGGGATATCTAAGTGTCTATGTTTATTCAATAACATATTAGGTTATGAACTATCTATTAAGTAGCTCAAATGCAATTGCTTATTTCACCAAAGTAATTAAGAAAATCTAATTACCCAACAAGAAATTGCAGTTGTTGATAAGGAAGTTGTTTACATGTTATATGTGTTATATCATATATGCAATTGTTCAACATGCTTTAATATGAGAAAACTTGTCCATTGAGATACAATTGGCTTTCATATGATTTTATTCGTATCCCCAATAGGAAGAACCGGATGACATGAATGTATCTCAAACATTACCAGATGGGCCAGACCACATTTTTGATAAGATGAATCCAGGTCAAACTGCTGCAGCTAGCTTGGTCAGGTCTCATAGTGTTTCTGGTAGCTTACATGGTGTTCAGCGGGATCGGTTGGCAGCTGATATTCTTAGAAAAGAGCCCGAGCAGGAAAATTTCATAAGATCAATGATTACTCCAACTGGTAATGATGACAGTCTGAAATAAGGTACATTGTCAAGATAGATGTTTCCCATCGAAATTTTATTTGTGTCATTTGTGTTCTCTATGTCTATTTCAGAAACACCATTGGCAGTTGAAGTTGATGCCTACATGTTTCTTCAAGAATGTCTTAAGTTGCGGGAAAGTTACGTGTTCAGAGAGGAAATTGCTCCTTGGGAAAAAGAAGTGACTACAGACAGCACTTTGAGACCTAATGCAGATCCATTTCTCTATGTTTCTGAGAAGAAAACAGATGTGAGCTTATTTTTCCTCCAGTAATCAGCTGATATTTCTACAATTTCCCAAGATAACCTGGCTTATGTTTTTATATCTTGCTATCTGTCTCCCTTTTCCTTCTTTCACTCAGCATTATTTTCACATGGAAGACGGAGTTGTTCATGTTTATAAAAACAAAGATGGTAAAGATTCTATTGGCTTATCTTTTTTTTGAAGGAAATATTCCAGTGGCTTATCCTAATGTGCTTATTTATAAGATGTTTCTCTAGTTACATTGAAATTCATGTGTTCCTGTTATCTCTGTATTTCAGCAAAAGAAGAGCTTTTTCCTGTGGCAGACGCTACTACCTTTTTTACTGATTTTAATCCTGTCTACCAAGGAAGTTTTGCTGGAAATGTGCGAACATTGTGCCATCGGCGTTTAGTTCTATTAGAGCAGGTAATTACTTTGTCCCTTTTGTGTCTGCAAAGGAGCAGACAGACTTTTTTACGAATTATAGAATAAAGAGTAATGACAATTATTTTTCGTCTGATATCTTTGTAATAAATAATTTTTTTGACATGTAAACAGAAATTCAATATGCACCTTATGCTCAATGCAGATGCAGAATTCCTTGCCCAAAAAAGTGCACCACATCGTGATTTTTACAATGTTAGGAAGGTGGATACTCATGTTCACCATTCAGCTTGCATGAACCAGAAACATTTGTTGAGGTTTATAAAATCAAAGTTGAGGAAAGAACCTGATGAGGTAGATATGACAATTAAATGAATGCTCTTTCCCAACAATAATATTCATACCGGGAAAGACTGATTTTTTTCAAGGGAAAAACTGTTCTTGGAAGAAGCCTTTTAAGAATATTTTGCTGATACACTTATCGATTATCATGCATGTGATTTTGGTCAGGTTGTGATATTTCGGGATGGGACATATATGACATTGAAAGAAGTCTTTGAAAGCCTAGATTTGACAGGGTATTTTTTATGTGCTTTCCTATTCAATCTTCTGCGGAGTTATATTGACCCGGTTGAAGTTTCATCAATAAATCAATGCTCATAACACCATTTTTCAAAAAGAAGAAAATTGATTGGGTTGACTTATGCTTTAACTTGAAGTTCTTTCTCCACTATGTGAACTATCTTATTTTTCATTCAACTAATTCAATTATGTTTTCTCGGCTGTTGCTCCCCAATTTTTTGAAGAACGAAATTTTTGGCCATTCCCTGCATGCACATTACTAAACTCCTTGGCTATTTCCCCTCACTTTCCCCTGTTATGCTACTATTTATGATGTTTTGTAGCTGTTTGCTTCATAGTGTATGCCATTTCTGCCTAGTCTTGCTCATTGTTGAGGCTTATTGTTGAGCTGTTTCTCAGTGATGAATTGCAATATTGTCCTTATTTAGTCATATCTATTTTTCATTGAAACAGGTACGATCTTAATGTTGATCTGTTAGATGTCCATGCAGACAAGAGTACTTTCCATCGTTTTGACAAGTTCAATCTAAAGTACAATCCTTGTGGTCAGAGTAGACTGCGTGAGATTTTCCTCAAGCAAAATAATATTGTTCAGGGTATGATATATTACTATCTTTTTTATCCTTTACCTATAACTTGGGTTTCCGTTATTTTGGGTTCATTACTTTTTGTGCTGGAAGCTGGTACTTGTACTTCACTGGAGTAACCTACCATTTGCTTTTAATGACATCAGTAATACATCTAGTACATCAATATTGTCTACTTTTAGACCTATCTACTGCCATTGCAACCTTTTTAAAAGTGTTGTAAGTTTTTCACATATTGATGGTTACGTTAAGATTCATGCTATATGATTTCTTATGAAGACTCTATTGAGTCAACACAATAACTGGTTTTGACTTTGAATTTTTATCAACCTGTATGAGATCATCTTATGGATCGAATATCACCTCTTCTCCAGAGTCTAACCATGCTTGTTATGTTCCCATTACTTTTGAGGGATTGCTTTAGCCTTTCATACTACAAGGACACACTTTCAATAATTTATGTTTTTACAAACTTTCAATATGAGCATGTTATGTTCCCATTATTTATGAGGGATTTCTTCAGCCTAGAAAATTATAAAGAATGTTCCTTCAATTAACTTTTGTTTTTACAAAGTTTTCAATGTGATTTCTCTCTAAATTAGTACACCAGCTATATTTACTAGCCTTTGATGTTTATCAGTTTAGAATTCAAAATTGATCCTCCCATGGTGTGTCGCTAGATTTTTCTCATGTGAATACTCTTTCTGATGACGGTTGGCTAAATCTTATTGAATAAAATGCTTGGATACCATTTTATTTTCGAAATTAAATTTTGCGATTGTATAAGCAGGTTAACTTGCATTTGACAACATATTATAGATCACAAGATGGTATTATGTAAGACAATACCTTTTATCCTTTGTTAATACCTTTCAAATTTGAGATTGTGGTATCTTAACTATGTTGTGCAGAGGTCAGTGTTAATGATCAACTCTTTGTTAATGTTCCTTTCCTATCAGGTCGCTTCCTTGCTGAGCTCACAAAACAAGTTTTCTCTGATCTTGCTGCAAGTAAATATCAGGTGCTTCCTAAGTAATGGTCTTTGAAAGTTTTTTGTTTCTCTCAAGTTAAATATTACACATATTTAGAAGAACTAGAGAAATAGGTAATAAAAAAAAAACCATTTTGTTTTGTGGCTAGTGCTTACGAGTTTGAAAAATCTATGCCCATTGGAATATTGGGCACTAACCATGTGGTGGAATTGCAGCCTTTTCAAACCTATTAACATGTTGAACGTGTATGTTTGGTCTCGCAGATGGCAGAGTACAGGATATCGATATATGGATCATCACAAAGTGAGTGGGATCAACTTGCTAGTTGGGCGGTAAATAATGAGCTTTACAGTGAGAATGTTGTTTGGCTGATTCAGGTAACGACCTATGTATCTTTCACATTTTTGTATACTTTTTGCACGTGAAACTTTCTCTGCTCATGTATCTGTTGAGCTTTCACTTTTATTATCTCCTTTACCGAAAATTTTTAGAGCTTGATAGAGCTGGTTATGGGTTTGACCCATGGTGGTAGGCCCTTTTTAGGGGAAAAATAGATTTATCCTTCTTGGATTTGGGTTTGTTTTGTGTAGACAGAGGGATTGTGGGGTTTGATTGGTAGGTGGAAAGATGTTTGGCACTTTTTTCCACACTGAATCTGGTGGGATAGTTGGCTAGAAAGGAACAATAGAATTTTTCAGGGTTCTAGTTGCAACTCATTTACTATATGGTCCAAGGTGATCTGTTCTGTCCTTGACTGATCGGGTTGTGCTGAGAATGCACGGTTGGTGACTGATGCATCTACCACTGCTTGGCTTGGCAGTTGACGATTTGATCTGTGGAGTCTTTGTTTTGCATCTACCACTTTTTTCTTTTGTTTTATTGTCCTTGTCTATTAGACAACTTTTTTTACTTGCAGTGCTAAAAAAACACACTTGGGTCTTACATATGGTTGTTCCATGGGACAACCACTATACCATTCAAATTTTTTTATTATGTAAATCTGGATGGTGTCAATGCAAAATCTTATATCCTTAACTCTTCTATCGACAAACTACTAAATTAGTATAATACCATTATAAATTGATAGCCAATTTCTTGTCTTACCTTGTAATTATTATGCTAATAGTGGTTTCAAATTGGAACCTAATGTATGATGCTCTAACCAACTGATACTTTCTTGTTGTTCATACTGTTTATTACTTAGTTCGTGAAACAAATTTAGATTTTTTAGGAGCACTCCTTACCAGGATTAGGATTTTTTACTATTTGATCTCATTTATATTAGATGAATAGTTGCACATCATGTCTCAGAAACAGATTTGGAGCTTCAATCTGTCCATTTTTACTGTGTACAGCTTCCACGACAATATAAGAGATACAAGGAGATGGGGATCATTACATCTTTCCAGAACATTCTGGAAAACTTTTTTCTTCCACTCTTTGAGGTCACTGTTGATCCAGATTCACACCCACAATTGCATGTCTTCTTGAAACAGGTTCAGTTTTTTGTGTTATTCATTACATTTTCTCTTTTATTGTTTGAGCTTCAAGTACAATATTCCCATCCAGTACCGAATGGTCTTGATCATGATGTGTTATTATCCCTATTCTTATTGATAGTCACTTTCATTTGCCTCTTCTTTTTTTTGCAAATACCCACGTTTTATGTTTCTTCCTTTTACATCCTAAAAAGAATTGCTTCTCAACAGCATCATTTTCTTCCTATAATCATCTTATGATCTTGTTCAGGTTGTAGGAATTGATTTGGTAGATGACGAAAGTAAACCTGAAAGACGTCCAAGAAAGCACATGCCAACACCAGCCCAATGGAACAATGAATTTGATCCAGCCTTTGCGTATTATGTCTATTACTGTTATGCAAACCTATATGTACTGAACAAGGTATTATATTTTATTTTTCAATCAGATAGGTTGTTTTCACTGATTAATTGTTTTCAGAGTTTAATTTGTAATTTGCAAGGGGTGTGAGTAAAAAATGATGTAATTTTTCATCATAGTAATCATTGATGGGCACACATTCAAATTGCTTATTTCCAGCTTCGCGAATCTAAAGGCATGACTACTATCAACTATCAAGTTCCGTCCACTTTCTGGAGAGGTAGTTACCAACCTTTTTTTTGTTGCTCTATCCATGTTCTCTTATATTATGGGTGAGATATGTTCTCTTTCTTTGCTCCGCGTGTTCACAATTGACAGACCGGTGACTATGACCATCTTGTTGCAACATTCCTCGCAGCTCACAGTATTGCCCATGGAATCAACCTTAAGCATTCTCCAGTACTCCAATATCTCTATTATCTTGCTCAGGTTCACAATTTTATCTTTCTTTCTCTGCTTCCTTGGAACTGTCTCATGCTTTTAGCAGTGAGCAGCAAGTGGATGGCTGGATGCTATGCAGTTAGTGTTTGTTTTTTTTTTCAAACATGAAACTGAACATCTGTTGAAATTATTCATTTGGTAGATTGGTTTGGCCATGTCTCCCCTAAGCAACAACGCCCTGTTTTTGAACTATGATCGGAACCCTTTAATGTTGTTCTTTGTACGAGGGCTCAATGTTTCTCTCTCAACGGATGATCCACTACAATTCCACTTAACAAAAGAGCCTTTGGTGGAGGAATACAGCATTGCAGCTTCAGTAATCTCTCTCTCTCTCTGGTGTGTGCACCATGTGTGTGCCAGGTTCTAATGATGTTATTGCTGTTTGCAGGTTTGGAAGTTAAGTTCATGTGACTTGTGTGAGATTGCTCGTAATTCTGTCTACCAATCAGGTTTTTCACATGCTTTAAAGGTATGGTGAGGAACTACCTTGTAAAACATGACGTTAAATTAATGTTAGTTACTGTCTTTTCACATGCTCCCATAATCCCATAGCTAGGAAATACATCTAATTTAGGATTTCAAGTAACCTACATGGCAACGTACTAGCATTTGCTTATCTTATGTGATTAGACAAATACAACGCACTACGTGAAATTGTATCTTTGTAAGTGGAATTGTCCTGCGATGTTGGAAGGGGCTCAAACTTTTATCTACCTCTTTTATCTTATTCTTTTCCCAAATATTATCTCCATATTGTTTACTTTTTCCCTCATCTGCACACTAGTGTGTTAGGCTTAGCAATGGGTCGGATCTAGACCCAAGACTTGTGGGTCGAAACCTGTAAAGTTTTTGTCTGGGTGGAAAATAAGATTTATTGACTTGTAGACCTAGACCTAATAAACCTGTTTTCTTTGTGAGTAGGATCTGAGTCCAAAAATATCTAGACTCGTGGATTCATGGATCCAAATTATATTATAATAATTATATTTAACTATATAATAATATTTATTCATTTTTTAACAAAACTTGCATTTCCCATCCTAACTTAAACCCTAATTCTTTTGTTCCCTTTTTTAAGTTCCAATTACAACTGCTACATCATTCTTTAGAAATTCGACCTCTCTACTCCACCTCATTTTCTTCTTTTTTTTTTGATGTATGGATTATTAGATTATGATTATTATTTAGTTTTTCTCTAACAAAAGTACTTATTGTTAATTATTATAATGATTTGATTAGTATTTTGTTATGTATAATATTCATAGGTAATTTTATAAATTTTAGTAATCATTATAATCAATAGGTATTTTTCGTTAAATTTTTATATTAGTATTATTTAATATTCAAACTGGTCAAATCCAACATCCGAACCCACATCTTTTATTTTCATGGATTTGGGTCCATATTTTAGATTACGAGTCTGAACCTAGATCGAGACCCAAACTCT